>OVAU01001418.1:3421-14693 GCA_900406315.1 Biscutella laevigata subsp. laevigata
TCTTAGTGATATTTTCATATCTCATGAATTAAATGATGGTAATCTATAAGAAATAAACATAGTCAAAATCTAGTGATTTTACAACTGTAAAATAATTCACACTCGAATTGATCCCGCATTATATTTTAATTTAATAGAAAATCATATTTTTAAAAATTAAATATGTGATAAATAAATATTAGAAAATAATTTTCTGTAAATTTATTTATTTTTATAATGTATTATTTTGAATAGAATAATAATATTAGTTATACATTGAATTTGAATCATGATTTTACTGGTTGATTAACCCGTTTCACTATTGTACTAAAGATAAAATTGTAAATGATTTTTTGATAAACGTTGTTTAAAAAGACGTTTCTACCTAAAAACATAAATCCCATACGAATATAATTTGATTTACTGTTGTATTTATTGGATTTATATGTACAAAAATTTGTAAAATAAATTCTCTAATTATATTTTATTATAATTTTCTTGGAATTTTTAAACTCAACCTCTATATATTTATTGGTTAATAAGATAATATTTTTTTATTATTATATTTTTGTTAGATTTATTATATTTTTTAAAAATTGTATAATAAATTTCAGTTTATATTTATATAAATTCACTATACTTATTTTTAGAAAAAGTTCGAAAGATTTGAATTTATAGACTTTTTAAAATATCAAAATATTATTGTATTTTTTTTAGATTTATCTAGAGAAAATTTAATATAAATTTTTGTATTTATCTCTATTTAAATTTATTAGATTTATTTTGAGAAAGTATTTAATTCTCAATTTAAATTATATTTATTTCAATTTTATCCGAAGATTTTTTAGTTTGATTTTTAAATTGATTTTTCGAATGACATATAATAATTTTTATGATATTAGTTTATATTTATAAAAGTGAATTTAAAATAACATTGTAGAGATGTAAAATATATATAAAAAGAAAACATTATGTATTTAATAATTATTATATACTAAAAATTATATTTAAATTCTTGTAATTATACTATGTGTTGGATAAAAATGTGTATATCTTGTTTTTTCTAATGGATATGTGTAGACAAAAAATAGATAGATATAATTTAGGACATACTAAAATATATTTCGATTTAGATGTAAGTTAAGAGTATTAATATATATGAGAAGACGAAATTATGTAGAACATAATTATCATATACTAAAACTTATATTAAAATTATAGTAATTATATTATACATTGGAAAAAAAATCTAAATTGAATATTGTGAAATTTAAAAATAGAGGTAAATTAGGATCTTGTTGAAAAAGGATAAATAAAATATTAAAATTATTTGATTTTCAAAATTGTTTTTAAAATTCGTTTTAATATCAATTTTTTTTAAATAGTATCTTGTGAGAAAATATTTAATTTTTAATAAAAAAATTATAAATATATTACCAGTTTTACCCTTAGTGAAAATTACATATATTTCTAATTTTATCCTTAATGAATATTTTTATTTTGTTCTTTAAATTATATTTTTCTAATGGCATATCATGTAATATTTTAATGATTTGTAGGTTATTTTTTTAAAAGTGATTCTTAAATAATATTATATAGATACATGAATGTGTACTGAAAATGGACTTTTTCTCTAAAGAAATGTAAATGGTTTACTTCGTGTGTTAGAGTTGTTGGATATCATGTTGTAGATAAGTTGTAAGTGATTTACGTTTAACACTTAACGAGCGCTGAACAAGAGTGAAATCAAACTAAAACAAAAAGAACAGAAACCACATGTTAATGTGGAAAGTTAGCCCAAACTTGCATCTGTTTACCTCATAAAACATGATTACTACATGATCGAAACCATAAGGCTATACAAAGAGCAAAAGGATTAGTTAAAAACTATCTTCAAACCTTAGCTTAGTTCCTCGCTATTGTCTAAGAATATTGTGGGACTTGTTCTGATGCTAAGTCACGAGCAGATGAAGAAACTTCAGTTTCTCTGTGTGGCATCAGCTCCTCACCCACTGCCACAATTCTACTCATCGTCTGTACAACAATCAACAAAACCACTAATATACCATTTATGAAGAAGTACTCGATAATGAAACAATAATCTGTAACTTACCTTCCAATCTTTGTAATCATATCTGAATACGAAATGGGTGTAAACAACTTCCCCTGACATAACCAAGTTCCCTGCAGGTGCATTCCTTGGCACTGTAGAGGACATAATGTGAGATTATGTAGTTAAGAGGATGAAATCACAAAACAGAAACTAGACATAAGGGAGGAGATAGAGAGGTAATGCCTTACTTGCAAAGTGAGAACCATTGTTATCGACAATGATCTCAACTCGTCCGTCTTTTACCAAGAATGAGAGTGCGAACAGATTCTCTACAGTCTGAGCAAATGATCTTCTGTTAAGCACCAAGTTTTCAATATTGACTCGTTTGTTTTTCCTCAAGATGTTAAACATTATTGCCATGTTATTGTCTGTATCTGATTTCTTCTCAGCTTCTCTATCATCAACCTGATCAGGAATTTAAAATCTTGATTGTTAGTTCTTGAAATAACTATTTTGGTTTTAGATTTTTTTTTTTTTAAATATGAATTTTAATCCAATCAAGATTTTGGAAAAACAAAGAACATATCTTACAAGTCAAAAATACAAAAATATATAGACAAAAAAAACCAAAACTAAATACATAAACAAGTAGAATCATTCAAGATTTGTGGAATATGCAAGAAAACAGAAAACATATTTCACCTCCTCAGGCTTAACACCAGAACAAAGCTTTTTACGTTTTCTATTGCTCATTTCCCTTTTCCTTTGTTTCAGTTCAGTATCCATAGGACCCATCCTGAAAGAGTTGCAAAAGATAATCAAACAAACAAGTAGAATTCATTTAGTAAGCACAGAGACTTACATTGTTGAACAGCCACAAGATACCAAGAACGTAGAACCGACATAAAACCCAATGTCCTTCCACTTCATCAACACTTGTGTATCATCAGTTCTTAAGGAACTCTTCCCAAACACACTGATCAAGGCATTGACAAACTCAGCTGGTGAAACACCATTACCAGATTCAGATTTCACTGATGAAACAATGCTATTTGTTAAGTCCATTAGTGCCTCTGCATCTGCTATTTGCTCTCTTGGCTTCTCAACTGTTGAAATCGTAACATTAGAATAAAGAACGTCTTAAGACCCAAGGAATATTACGAATCAAGACAAGTTTTACTCAAAACCTTTCTGGTGCAGATTCTCAAACTCATTGATAATACATTTGAACTTGTCGGAATCAATCGTTGTCGAATTAGAATCTGTGACAACAAACAGTCTGGTTTGGTCAGAAAAACAACACAAAACCCCCAAAGTCGACCGATAAAAGTACCGTTAATCTTGTGAATGAGAGTGAGATATTGAGATCTTAAAGCTCTCCGATCATCAACTTCATGTTCTTCTTCCTTAGGCTGTACTGAGTCAGCTCTCTGCCTCTTCGACTCATCATCGACTTCTCTTCTCTCAGTTTGTTCTCCGGTCGCTTCCTCTTCCCGTTTCACTAAGTTCCTCTTCATGATCGCTGAAATATCTGAGAGATGAAAAGAGATTAGATGAAACACAAAAGAACCCTAAGGGTTGCTGGAAGATGAAAAGGTGGATGGATTTTCCCGCCGTGAGACGTTTCGTGTTCTCGAAGCTTTAGGCCCATATATATACAGAAATAAAAAAGAAATTACAGCACATTTAAAGGGTAAAAAAAGGTATTTAAGAATACCTTATATCTTGAGTAAGCTTTTTTTTTTCTTTGTTTTTTTTCTTTTGTTCTGTTTTTCCCAGGGTTTGAGTGTGTACTCGAACGCTCGATCTCGAAGGATGCAAAGCACTACCACATACTTTACACCCATTAAGCCACTTACGACGAGTACATTCATCATCTCATTATTACTCTTATAAGTTATAACTTTCTCTTAACACAACTAAAGCATTGAATGTTTGTAAATTTTGTATTAGTTTTTAGATTTTGATTTAACCGAATCTATTTTTTTTAGACAATCAAAATTTATAACAATTGTGTTCCTTAAAAATGTGGGAATTTAGTTTTTGGATGATATTTATTTTATTAATAATTCATTTTTTTAACAAATATTTTTTTAAAAGCTTCTCATTTTATTTTAACAAATACTTGTAATATACATTTAATTTGTTGTAAAATCCCTATTCTTATGGTTGACACTAAAATTAATGAAATTATTTTTTTCTAATTTACACATTTATTTATTTTCGGTTAAATTTACATTTTTTAAAATACTGTTATGCATATTTAATTAAAATATTATTGTATTTTAAATTTTTTTTGCAGTTTGCTTATAAAAAATATATAAATACACTAATAATAAAAAAATAAGATATTTAAATTTGATAGAGATGGATAATCTTAGATTAATAAAAATACAATATTTTAAATTTAAAAGTATTACATTATAAACAAATTGATGAGGTGGATAGTTTGGATTATAAATATACTATAATTTAAAAAAATATTTTTTTAATAATCATTTGGTGTTGTATAACTTTATAATTATTACTTTTACAAAATAATAAATTTTATTAAATTATATATATATATTTATTTGAACAACTAAAATAGACAAATTAGATATTAAAAATAAAATCATATATTAAAAATGTTGAAAATCTAAAAACTAAAATTAAAATGACCATTCTAAGTTTTTATAAAATCTAAAATCTAAAGCAAAACCAAAAATCAAAATCTATAATCTAAAAATCAAAATCCAAAAACTAATGAATCATTCATTCATAGCCTAAAAGGTAAAGAAGATGAAAAGGAGCAATACAAAATATATTATTAATTATGAAAACTCAACTAAGTGTTTCATATCCAAGTAGAGTGTGTAACTAAAAGATGCTGGTGATTATGGACTTTCCCAAACGAACAGTAGAGACTATTACAGACACATACAAACAAGACAGAGAGAGACATGACCAGAATATAGTACAAGGCAGAGAGGATGAGTATATAACACAGAACAACCCAAAAAAATAATAATGGAAGATGAAATCTACTATCAAGACTTAGAACCAGGTGGTTACATCTTGCTGTTTCTGCATACCATCTATCGTTCCTACTACTCCTGGCATTGGCATTGCCATTTCATCTCTGTAATCGAATGAAGCCATGTCGAATGGTGTAGAGTCAAACACAACCTGATACCTGTTACTGCTACTGTTGTAGTTGTTGTTATGTGCAGCTTCAAAGTTGTTGTTGTTATGTGCAGCTTCAAAGTTGTTGTTGGTGTTATGTGCAGCTTCGAAGTTGTTGTTGTTGTTGTTGTTATGTGCAACTTCAAAGTTGTTGTGTGCAGTATGGAACTTGAAAACATTGTTGTTGTTCCCTTGGAGAAAATTTTGACTGTTGTTGTTGCTAGCTCTGTTTGGTATGTGCAAGTTTTCAAAGAAACTTCCTCCGACCAAGTTTCCTTGAAATTGGAGATGATGATTCTGCACCGTTGGCCGAAGCATTGACACGTTTTGATTATCCATGACCATAGAAGTTTGGTTGCTTTGAACGTTTCTATCATACATGGACATCAGCTCCGAGATCATCTTTTGTCCATCTTCAGGAACTCCAATTCCAGTTAAGTCTACTGGCTGGGACACTGAGTTCACTGGCCTTGGCTGACAAAATCCAACTACAGTAGGCTTGACTTCATTGACATGGAACCTGGATGTTGCTGCTGCTCCATATGGTAAGCAACTGTTTCGATGTGGACAAGCCATTTGATGGTTGTCTCTCGAGTTCCTATCCAGAAATCCTCTGCTGATTTCGCTATGCGCACATCCAGAATTCTCGCAGGTAAAAACTGTTCTGTCCATAATCGTGTTCAGATCTCTGTTTGGCTTCCTCTTTCTCATAAATTCTGAGTTTCCCGTTGTGAATTCTTCCTTTACAGGAAAGTCTTGCGTTTTAACAGCCATACCAAAATTCGAAGGATTCATCATTTTTTCTGGCTTGAGCTCTTCCAGTTCATGATAAGGCTCCTTCTCGAAACCTTCAACGTCGTACTGACTACAATCATTCATCAGAAGTGAGCAACTTCCGCTAGATAAAGAAAGAGGAGGACAAGACTCTGGATAAAGCTCTCGAGCCAAAGACTCTTCTTGGTTAATTATTGCAAGCCATGTGGCACTCTCTTTAGCAGTCATCTTATCCTGCAAACATTTGGATTGCCTCACGAGCTTGCGGATCTTAGCAATATCAGGGAACATATGCTTGATAACAGCAGTCAAAACACCGACTTTCCAGGCCTTCTTCAAATCATGAGGCTTCTTGTAAGGTGCAGGACCCTGATCTTTAGGCAAATCGAGTTGAGGCCACCACTCCTCTTTCCCTGTAGGCCACCATGGAGGAGGAACTCCTTTCTCCAAAGGAAACCGTCTCTGAGGAGGATCACAATGTTGCATCAACGCTGACAAAAGGGATCCAAGAGTTGTGTCTTGAAGCTCTTGCAGGGTGTGTGGGGTTGGTCCTATCCGACTGCTCCCTTCAAGACTTCCAGAGATATTGTTTTCCGCTTGGTATTTTGTTATAGCCGCAGGACCATTACGATCAAACCTAACCTTATCTTTCCACCACTCCCTCAGATTATCAGAAGCACCAGTCACAGGTTTTCCATTTTCCGGGATGATCCCGTAAACAAAGCCTTGAGCTTGACACACTTCCATCATCTTCAACATATACTTCAAGATACCATCTTGAGCTCTAGACATTTTCTTTCGCCTAGCTTGCTCTTGAGACTGTCTCTGTTTTACAGCATCAACACCTTCTTTGCTCTTGTCCTCCTTGAGACGTTTAAGCCGCATTTTATCCCTCCACATCCTCCTCTCCAATTCGTCCACATCAATCTCATCATCAGTATAGTCGTCTTCAACAACTGAATCAGGTTCAGTCAGTGGGGCGGGACAGAAATCCAATTCCCCAAGAGATCCAGAAGAGAAGAAATCCATGTTTCCGCACATACCCATCTCGTTAAACATCATCGTGACTTTTCAGAGTCGATACAGAGCCGATTAAGTCTGTAAAAGAAACAAATCAACGATCAATTTGTATTCTCAAATGGAACCAGTAAGAGTGAATATATAATCTACAGAGTATCAAAACCTTAAACGCAGAAGTAGAAAAGGGGATTTTTGTAATCACCGTTTTAAGAAGTAAACACGAAGTAAGAAATACATCTGTCGGATATTTCAGTGTCAAATTGACAGCAATTAATCAGCAGAAACGTTAACTATAGATTCGATTTACAAATAAGGAATGAGATCTTCATGATATATAACAAGAAATCCACCGGGAGAAAATCGAGCAAACACCAAAAACAGAAAGAGAATCATATCCGAAGAGAGATGAAATTCAACGAGAAAATGAAATAAATGTAAGAATTGGAATATTTCATACAGAAACAACAACAAAAATTTATCAAATTAAAATTTGTTTCTCATCTAATTAGATCATAATATGAAGTAAAACCATCGATCTAGCAAATCCCCCATGAATTAATTATTCAAGCTAACAACAAACAGAGATAGAAAGAGAAAACAATAGTACCTGAAGAAAAAATTAGAAATTAAAAAAATGGTTAAGAAGAAGATCGTCTCTGCTTTTTCTCCTCTAAGTAAACGGGAAATAGTAAACCCTAAAATCAACAAAAAACTCTCTCGCAAAGCCAAAAAAAAAGGTTTAGAGAAAGAGAGATTGAAGGAGAAAGGTCGAGGAAGGATCACATGGGGGTGAAAGAAAGCGACTCTCGTGAAATTGCGTTTACTTGCGTTTGTGGAGTCTCTGTAGAGAGATAGAGAGAGTTGAATATATATATATATATATATAGTTGAATATATATATATATAGTTGAATATTCTTAACTAATTAATAGCATTTATTGATAAGTTTTAAAATAATAATATTAAGGAAATAAAAAACAAAGCGCCTTTTGGCACTAGTACTAGTGATACAGTTACGCGGTCCGAATTTAATTATTTCTAACACGTATAATTAACAGGCGCCAAAACTATTATTACGTTTTTTTCATTTGATTTCTCTTAAAATTAATAATCAGTTTAGAAGTCAGACGATACAAATTGGTTTCATATAAATAATCCTCAACATTTTTTTCACCATATGCAGCCATATATTGCATAAAATAATTTGAAGGAACGTTTAGCATATATGATCGATAAGGTCAATTTTTTTTGTTTTGTCAGAGGTTTATATGTCAATATCTTTGAGTAGTTTAAGATTTTGATTTTTAGTTTCTTTTTTTATTATAGATTTAAGAAAATAGAATTTGATTTTCTGGTTTTTGGTTTTTATATATTTAAAACTATTAAATGAAAAATAAATAAATATATTTGAGAAAATTAATATGTCAATTAGTTAAAAATATAGAAAACATAGTTTTTAAATTAAATTTAAAATAATAAGAATCATTAAAACTAGTTTTTTTATAATCTAGAAATTTTATTTTTAACTAATAAAAAAAAGGTTTTCGACAAAAAAAACATAAACTAGAACCGAACATAAAATCTGCTTTCATCCAAGGTATGATCTATCGGAAAACTAATAAAAAAAAATTTCTACAAGAAATAGAATCTAGAAACGGATATAAAATCTATTCTCATTTAAAGCATAATTTATCGGAAAAGTGTGTTTTCTATTGATTACCTGCATATTCTATTTTTATCTTTGATTTTATAATTATGGATACTTTTTAGTATGTGATTGTACTTCATCGAGTGCCCCCAAATCTAAAAAAATGTTGGTTTACCAGGTGATTTTTTATTTATTTTTCATTTCAAAAATAAGATAAATGAAAATTATTGATTACACATATTTATAGACCTAACTAGGTATAAATATATATAAACCGTAATTCTTTTTTATTTCTTACATTTTAACAGATTTTATTTTTTTCATTTTTTTTTCAATAGGTTAGAGTTTTTTATGAAAGAGTCGTACGAAAAATTTCTGTCACACTAGTCTGCCGCCATGAAAAAATCACCGGCTGTTGCATGTCTACTACCGTGATTCTATTGTCGCGCCCATCGCCAGAGGAGGATTGTCGTGGAGGAGTTATGTGCAGTCGAGTGGAATTGCGCACCTATAGTGATGGAGGAGTCGTTGCACCAGTTGGAAGAACCTCATATCTATTAGAAAAGACTTCAGATCTGGTAGGAAAAATCTACATTTATGAAGTTACAACTTGATATAACTGAACACAAACATTTGTTAATAGGTATAAATAAAGTAATACAAATAACTATTACTAGATAAATTGGTTAGTGTATAGTTGTATCAGTTATTTTCTGGATATCAACTGTATTGGTGACTCCATTAATAATAAAACAATGGTATTGGTGGTATTAGGTCTAAGCAAAAAAACCAAACCCAAAAAACAACCTGAAAAACAAGATTCGAACCTGAACTAAATTCGAGAAAAAACTCGAATAGATCTTAAATTTATAAATCTAATAACCCGAAATCCGAATGAGTTAACCCAAAATTCGAACAGTTACCCGAATGCCCATGACTAAGTGGTACCAACTTGCACCAGTTATATATGTTATACCAAATAAAACTAATTATATCGATTGCATCAATATGCTTCAGTTATATTGATTTTTTTTTTTTTTAATAAAGAGGCTTTTATTAATCCAACCAAAAGGCCCAATACAACAAGCCCAAGAAAACGAGACCCAAACAAAGATCCAATCAATAAGGCCCAGAGCCATAAAAACCCTAACCCTAAAAACTAAACCTGCACACCCAGCCGTGCCGCCTCCGCCTCCGACGCCTCGAACCGCCGCCGCGTCGCCCCAGTCGCTATTAGAAAAGAGGGTAATCTCCTAACGTTCGCAACTGGAGAACCAAAGAAGAGTCAACCATCCGATGAACCTCGACGTCTACTCGGACCCGGATTTGGACCCCTCCGGCGGATCAAAGAAGAGTCGAGGACAAACCGAAGGAAGAGCTTCTCCCGAAGACTATCACCGACCGAGAACAAGCCTGTCACCAACCCCGCCGTTGAGGCGGACAAGACCCGGCGGTGGCGTTCTTCAGATAGCGGAAAAAAGGGAGAGAGGGAGCACCCCCGAACGGGATTTGAGCTCCGGAGGAAGAGGAGACGGCTGAGAAACCAACACACGGCACGGGGATCGCTGCATGCTCCGACGAACGGAAGGCGGCCGACGACGGATACACGACATTGACCGGGAGGCGGTTAGTCAGACGAGCGCCGAACTGGAGCTTGCGCCTCGCTGCAAGAGGAGAACCTTCCTCCGCCTAGATCTAGGCAGATCCAGACGCTTTCGCGAGGAAGAGGAATCCTCCGGCGACAAAGCTAAAGAGAGAGCCGGAAGGAGGAAGGCTTCACACGGTGCACGGTGGAACGGTCAGGCGGAGTGGTTGGCGGCTCCGCTTCTCTGCTCTCACTGACGACTCTCCGATCGAAAGATGAGAGAATTTAAGAGAGAGAGAGATTAAGAGAGATAAAGTCATGCACCTTCAGTTATATTGATTGTACGAAGTTATATCAATATTTTAAGTATAAATTTTTAATTAAATATTAATTTGAAAGAGAAAATCATAATTTCAAGTTTCAAAAACATACAGATCAAATGAAAGTAAACATACAGAGCATTCGAGCCGGCCTTTCACCCCTTATGGACCTTCAGTGTTCATGTGTCCACGAGAACAAATATGGAATCTAGATCAATAAAACGGAGTGTGTATTGACGAGAACACAATACGAAAGTTTTCAGTAGAACAAATGTATTAGTGTTATAAAACTTAAGTGTTTATATATATATATATATATGTTTATCTTATATATAATAAAAGGAGGGAGTGACTCCCGGTTTGACACGTGTCACCCTTTCTATACAAAAAATATAAATACATATATGAAAGTACATAATTTAACAAAAAAAATTCAATGGGACATTTGGCAAAGGGTGTGTTGTGATGTTGAAGAGGTTATGAGTTCAATTCTCACTTTCTTCATTTTAATTTAATTTTAAATTTTAGCAACACGACGTAGTTTTGATGTTTATACATCTTATATATAATAAGAGGAGAGAGTGACTCTCGGCTTCACACGTGTCACCTATTTCTCTACAAAAAATATAAATACATATATGAAAGTACAAAATTTAACAAAAAAAATTCAATGGTACTTGTAAAGGGTATGTTGTGATGTTGAAGAGGTCATGAGTTCAATTCTCACT
>OVAU01001419.1:685-14949 GCA_900406315.1 Biscutella laevigata subsp. laevigata
TATGACTCGCCTTGGATACACATTGAGAGCTCATGATATGACACACCTAAGGTTCTAAGATACTACACACTTAGAGGAGCCAACTTAAAGAGAGAAATCTCGTTTTTGATTTAAAAGTTGGGTAAAAGAGACGGTACAAGGGTTTAGAGTTTAAGTACCCTCTCAAGCAAAAACCCTAACACTTGGGTCCAAAACAAAAAGCAAGAAAGATAATGTCTCGAAATGAAAAGATAGAAAAGGACGCTCCAAAAGCACAACGGTCATATGGCTAAGGCCAGAGATGCGTCCTGATGCGTCCGGTGATAAAACTAAAGGCTTTCAATGTGAAATAGCCTCATTAAAACCTTAGCTAGTAAAACTCAAGTGGGACAAAAGCTAGCTTAAGGAAAAAGAGTACCCACTCTATAATTATCCTGGATCATTCACTTGAAGAGACTTGGAACACATGGAATGGTTCCGGCTCTTCTTCCTTCTTCAAGTGATGAACATGTAACCTCAACTCCTCCATTGTATGGATCAATGCTCCAACAATCTTCTTGATCTTGTGATTGGTCCAGTGGAGACTTGGAGTGGTTCCTCTTCAATGTTGAGATAAGCTTTGTCCTCGGCCATGCTTGTATCACGCGATGCAGGGCGTCGTCCAACGTAGCGGGCTGGTTGATCAGGAGATTATCACGGAACTTTGACTTATACCAGAGGGTGTTTCTTAGGGCCGCTATGGCCGGGTCGTCCGCTATGGTTACGTTGGACACTATCTCCTTAAAATTGTCGAGGAACTCGCGAAGTGGCTCGTCCGCCTTTTGGGACAGAGTCCACAGATCGGTGTTTGACGCGCTCTTTTTGATGTACATAGAATAATGCTTCATGTACAAGGTCGTCAGGGTTCGAAAACTGTCCACAGTGTTGGCTTTGAGTCTCGAGAACCAACTCCGCGCTGCTCCGCTGAGGTTTTCTACGAAGAGCTGACAGTACCCAACATCTCGCTCTTCCGGAGCGAAGTGAGATCTCCCCATTGCGATAATGAATGCTGTCATGAAGTTCCTGGGGTCCGTCGTCCCTTCGTAGATTGGGCACCTGAGCTTGCCATCGTGGTGAAACCTGACACTGGTGATGTTGTTGGTGAACGGAGTTCTCTGAG
Source organism: Biscutella laevigata subsp. laevigata (assembly GCA_900406315.1). Lineage (NCBI taxonomy): Eukaryota > Viridiplantae > Streptophyta > Magnoliopsida > Brassicales > Brassicaceae > Biscutella > Biscutella laevigata. The sequence goes on from OVAU01001419.1 coordinate 1,824, forward strand.
TTTCCTCTAGGACTCGCTCGATCTCGAGGGCTAAACTCGTGGCTCGATGGACTTGCAAAGTCATCTAGACGATCTTCTCTCTCATTCTTTCTATTTTGATGTCCCTTCCGCCCATGATCTCTTCTCGACCAGTTGGGGGCGTGCGTATATTTCGCTGAAATTGGTTTCCGACCCTTTGCGTGGTCGTCTCCTGACGAGTTGAGGCGTGTTGTTCGTTTTGAGACGAAGGGAACTCGACGTAGAGATTCCGGCGCAAGTTGCGAGCAGATGGAGTCCGATCCTCGACAATCTAGACGGAGATCTGACACCTGAGGCTTTGCTGTTCTCGGACCACGCTCTCAATGAGCTCGTTCATCTTCTGGTTTTCGAGCTCTCGGTGATCCATGCGCTCGATGAGTGCTTTATCAGTTATGTCTGGTCGTAATGCACCCCTTTTGACGGATCTCCGTTTTCACTAACAAGTGGCCGAGCTACGAGATCTGCCACCTGGGGTTGATGTCCGCCCTCTCTGCTGACGAGAGGCTCGACTATTGTTGTTTCTTCGACCATTTCTTCAAATCTAGACTTCTACTTACTTCGCGGGTAGGTTTCTACGTGACTTTTTTTCTTATCCCGTGGTACTCCATTGTTTTTATCCTCTAGGACGCAGAACTGTCCCCACAGACGGCGCCAAATGTTGATGCTGGAAATAATCACAAGGAAAAAATAAGAACAAATCCAAGTTTTAATCCATTAGAACATAGGCAAACTGTCAGATGTTAGCTTGATTGAAATATAATGATTGAGAAGAATGTTATTTAAGTAAGAATTTAAATATAAATATGCTAGGTTAGATCAGCGAGCTTAATTAGACCGTTTAACGAGGTAAAATGTTAAAGCTTAATATAAGTGCTGAATATAAGGTGCGAGTTAATCTAAGCGTAAAGTAAAGAAGACAGAGGATTCCCACTCAAGGAGAGCCGAGCTGGCCGGCGTTTATTATCGTAATCGTTTGCGAGGTCGCGAGCTACGTTTGACTTCTCAATCGAGCTCGGATCGCGAGATTAGATTACAAGTTCGGTCGAAGGCTAACCTTAAATTACACGCTCTTAAGTTTATATTCTCTCTCTCTCTTCACTATAGCGAACTCAATCACTGTTTTTTCTCCTTTCTCTTGGACGACACTCTCCTCTATTTATAATGAAGATTGTTCGGGTTGTTGCTATACCTCGAACCGGGATTCTCCTTTATTGGGCCTTCAACTTTCTCTAGACCTTTTGGTTATTTTGATGATGGGCCGATTAGATCTTGGGCCTTCTTTAATCTGGTGCGATCCAGGCACCAACAAATTCGAATCCTTACGCTTGACTAGAGATGTCTAAATAGGTAGCCCCACCCCATTTAGACCCACCCCATTTAACCCCACCCCATTTAGACCACAAACCCTTTTAGACCCATTTAATGTTAGAGTCTATTAGGGTTACCCATTTAGATCCATTTAAAATTCTCTTACCCATATAACACCATTAAGACCCAATTAATTTATATATGATTTTTCAACCAAATAATTTTATTTTGTTTCTTAGCAAATAACTAATAATTTTAATAAATATGAGTCCACGAGATTTTCGAGATAAACCCAATTATGGATTTTATTTTGGAAAAAAGTGATTCTGTAATTCCCGGGATTTTAGGGAAAAACAAGATTCATGATACCTGACTTAATTCTATTTAATAAGATTTATATTTACTAATTTGTTTTTAAACGCAAAACATGTTTTTCACGCCAAAAATCGTGAGATCACATTTTCCCGCCAAAAATTGGGGATCACGTTTTTCCCGCAAAAAATCGTGGAACGTTTTCCCGCAAAAAATCGCGGAATCACGATATTTTCCGGCATACGAGATTTCAAGTTTATCAGGAAAAAACATTATTCCGCATTTTTCGGGAAAAAACGAGATTCCACATTTTTCTGAAAAACGAAATTATGCATTTTTCGGGAAAAAATAAGATTCCTCGTTTTTCGAGAAAACCGAGATTCAGTATTTTTCCTCGTTTTTCATAAAAAACGAGATTCCACATTTTCCGAAAAACGAGATCATGCATATTTTTTCGGGAAAAAAATCCAGATTCCGCGTTTTTGGGAGAAAATGAGATTCAACATTTTTCGGGAAAAACGAGATTTCGCTTCGGAAAAAACGAGATTCAGCGTGTTTTAGAAAAAGAGATTCCGTGTTTTTCGGAGAAAACGAGATTCCGCGTTTTTTGGAAAAAACGAGATTCTGCGTTTTTCAGGAAAAACGAGATTCTGCGTTTTTTGGAAAAAACCAGATTCAACGTTTTCGGAAAAGCGAGATCTGCGTTTTTCAGGAAAAAATAAGATTCCGCGTTTTCGGGAAAAGAAACGAGATTCTGGGTTCTCGTAAAAAACGAGATTATGCATTTTTCGAGAAAAAGAGATTACTCGTGCATATTTAGAAAAAAAAATTCAATATTCGACTATGCATATTTAGAAAAAAAATTCAATATTCGACCTTGTAAATAAAAATGTTTGATTTTGTTATTCACATTGACTATTTTACAATTTATGAGACTAGTGAAACATGAAGATTTTTGGTATAGAGAGAAGTTAATTGGGCTTAAATGGTCGCTATTTATTAATTTGTAAAGCCCTTTTAATAAATAGGTGTTAAAATGGTACTCATTTAGAACCCACATAATTTTATTGAGTTAAATGAGTCTAATTGGGGTTTTCTATAACAAAACCCATTTAGACCCTCTATTTTTAAACCCATTTAGACATCCTACGCTTAACTATGAAATTATCAGATATGACTAAGTAAGATAAATTCATAGTCATACAAGATAAATTTAATGTATCAAAAACCTATGCGGGGTAGCTTAACAAAAACTAAGAAAATGATATAGAAAGACTTCTCGGCATCTATGATGATAACTTTATATAGTGCTTTTTATATATTTTCTACAAAATCTTCTCGGCATCTATAATGTCTTTCCTAATTTTTTTTTTTTTTTTTTTCAACTGAAGATTATAGTTAAGCCGAGAGAAATACAACAATGAAATACAAAGATCGAACCCAAAAGAACTAGCAAAGCCGACGGAAAAAGAATAAATCCCCGGAAACTTAGAAACACAGACTGAATTTAACAAAATTTAACTAAAGGAAACGAGTTTAGAATTTGAGTTTCATGAAGAAATAAACCCGTCCAATATATTGACGATGTGTTAAATGGGACAGCTTCACTCTAATGCTTCACCACCCACGGAATGTTCTTGCAAATCCACGAGTTACCACCCGAGCAACCAAGAAAATCTTCAACTTCTTCGGAAAAAATCATGAAACTCATCCAAGATTTAATCATAATCCTGCAACTAGACTTTACGAATCCAGAAAGATCTTGAAAAACACAAAACATTAACAAACACAGACAAGAACAGAGAAAGCATGGTAAACCAAAGAAACCTCCTGGAAAAGAAAAAGAGAAACGAAACAGGCAAAAGAGGAATCAGTCCGATATTCTTTTCAAAAAAGAACTCGTTCATCCTTTCAGTCTGAAACCAAATCTAGATTTCTTTAACCTCAACTGATGAAAATGAGAAGGAAAGCAACCGCTAGTCAAAATCATGGCAAATCTTCATTTTCAACAACAACAAGAACAGAAACTACACAAGAGAAAAGATAAAACATATAAAAGCACAACGCCAAGGCAAAAAGACATCGGACATTGGCCACACAAAACCAGAAGAGGCAAAATAGAGTTTTTTTTTCTCCATGTCTTCTCATTTAAATTGTACCAAAGTTGGTTTGGTCTTATTTTGTGATTAGGCTTTACAAAGATCTCATAACTTATGGGATAATGATCCAAATTTTTTCTTTTTTTTCCGAATTGAATTTTATCCTCAAGGCTATTTTTCTGCTCAAACATACCTAATCCATACAAGGCCCAATAATAAGCTCAAAAAAAAAAAAAACAAAATACATACAAAGAGACTCATAGCTCATAAAAATCTTAAACCTAATTGAAAAAGATGTCTTCAGCCGCTCGATTCTGCAGCCGTCGAGGATCCGAAATTGTTGCCACTGTGTTCCGGTGCTAGTAGCTCGATTCTTGGTCTGGGTATTTTGTGGTGGACGACGTTTTTCCCCAAAACACCGACCGACATTCGTGACCGAAGCACACCGAATCTGCGAAGACGTCAAGTCGATAACCGCTTTCACCTCATCACCGCAATCTGGACCCCTCCGACGGTTCCAACATGAGGCAGCGACCCACCGACAAACCTCGCTTGACTAGTAGGAAGGCTTTGCCGGCTTAAACCCAAGAGACCACAATCCGTCCGTTGAGCCATTTTGGATCCAGCGGCAAGACGAACCTTTGCTGCATGAGGGAGAGAGGGGATGACACTGCCCAGATCCGGAGCTCAACGACGACATAAATGATAGACTTACGAGGCGACGATGCGGGGATATTTGCGGAGGCCGAGATCGGGATAAAGCTGGCCGAGAGCTACGGATTTGGGCGGAGCACTGCACCGCCATAGAGAAGCCCTAACCGCGAAGCGGAGAAATTCGACACTTTTACAAGGAAAACGTCTCCGACGACTACAAACTTATAGGAAGGCTCGTCGGGAGGAAGGCACAAAGGTTCGGTCAGAAGCTACAACCTTGAGGTTTCCTCTTCGCTGAATAACCCTAATCACATCAAGAGGGATAGAGAAAGAAAGGAAATTTATAGAGAGAAAAAATTTCCCTTTGTGAATACTGTTAAAATACAAATACTCTAAAATCCTCATACTTATATTTGAAATCATATGAATCATTTCATAAAAAATATTAAAACCATAGCAAAAACTAGTAAATAAATGATATAGTTTTGTAATGTAAAAATAATTTAATAAAAAACTGTTTTATAAAGAAGTTTGCAACTCTATCAAAGCTATATACATAAAAAATAGTGAAAGAATAGGAAACTATCAGATGTAGAGCCGAACAATGAGAAGATCATCATCCACACCACCAATAAGGGAAAGAGAGACATGTCTGTTGCAAGTGACATGACCCATGACTCGAGTAAGCGTTTGAGGGAAAGATGGAGGCTGAGATGTATGGCGGAGATGCATGATCACAAGTGTTGTAATCCAGATCTTATGCTCTATGATGTCTCCATCACATCAAAAGGGGTTAGTTTGACAATTGAACCCCTTCTTATTGCTTCATTGGCCTCTCTGTCAATCTGATTTTTGCCATTCTTCTTTCTCTTTTTCTTTTTTATGGCTTCTTGGGCAGGTGGAGGTTTTTCTCTATCTGAGACTTCTTAGTCGTTTTCTCATCAGAACTCACAAAAAGTTCTGCTATCTTGGGTGTTGCAGTGGGTTGGTGAGTATCTCTATCGAAGACTTCCTTGATCTTACTTTTCTTAACCCTTGTAGAGTATGTTCCCTTCCTCTTGCCCCTTCTTTTTCTTCCCCTTCTCACTTTCTTTTTTGGGTTTGGAGTCTCTTCTTTAGAGACTTCCTTGTCAGAAATTTTCACAAACCCAATTGAAGCTAGATCATTGTCTGGATCACATTATGGAGTTGAAGTGAAGAAGAAGTTCTTGGATATGTAGGAGAAGACAACTCAGTTCTTCGACGTATCAAAAATTGCTCCCACACTTGCTAAGAAAGGCTTTCCAAGGAGCAGTTAATTGTTGGGATTGTTCTATATACTTAGGACATAGAAGTCCATGGGGACCAAGCATCCTCCAACCATGATAGGGGGGTTTTCCCAAACACCATCAACTCTAGATCATGCAGAGTTGGCAAACTGCAATTTCCCTGAACATGATAGTGAGATAAGAGCCAGAATCACATAGTGAGCTGTTTAGTACATACCCATTGATGAAGCATGAAATGCTGAATTTCCAAGGGTTGCCATTTTGGTCAGCTTGTAGGAGTCGGTTTATCCTGTGTTGGGCATGTTGTCAACTTATGGTCGATACCGGTTGGCTTGGGAGAGATGGGTGATAATTAAATCAATCTTGTAGGGATGTGTGCGATCCCATTCTGACAGGTGTTGAGTTTGATCGATCACGTTCTGGTCTGTTCAAACTTCCAGACAAGGGTGAAGATTTCGATCGATCTCGTGGTTGGATTGATCGATCGTGTAACCCAGAAAATCCGTTGAAGCTTTGGTTCATTTGATCTCGTTCTGGTTTGATCAAACTTCCTGGCACGGGCTAGCATTTCAATCGATCTCTACATTGGATTGATCGATCAACGAACCCAGAAAATCCATCGAAGCTTCAGTTCGATCGATCTTAGGGTTGTATGATTGAACTTTTAGGAACGACTCAATATAGTTTGATCGATTGGCGGGGTAGTTTGATCGATTTATACCTCCACTTTTTTATGGGCTAAAAGAGTGGTATATGGAGGGGGTGTCACGTCGAACCAAATCGGGATTGACTAGTTCAATAAGTCTACTAGAGGATCCAATAAGTCTAAGTCAATATGGATTTGTTTTCTGTCACTAAACAATCCTAAACGATAAACTTAATCAATAAGCTAAAAAAATCAATTGTAAAATATAAAGTCAATGAAAACGATTTGATGGAAAATAATAATTAAAGACTGAATATGGACCAAACAGTTGGTTTAGATGATTAAGTTCAGGATTGTGGTGCTCAATTTAGTCAAACAATTGTTATCTTATGTCTAGGATTTCCGAAAATAAATCATTCCACTCTCGTGGTAGAAACCTCTATCTTAATCATGCAATCGATACAATCTCTTGACAAACCACATAATTAAGAAGCAATAAGTTATATTTCATGCAACCATTAAACTTTCCTAACACAATATCTTGGGAACCAATACTTAACATCATGATATAAGCACAGAGGGACAAGACTCAAAGGCCGAACCAAATGAGCTTTCTCTCCGTGTGCACACGAGACCTATCATTAGAGCAAGAGCTCAAATGCTTGGTAGAGCCTTGATGCATGTGTGGGAGAGTATAGAGGATCACAACAAACCGTGGAAGCTTGAAGAAAAACGAGAACCGATGAATTGCTTACAAGTTTCCAACTTGGCTTAACTTAGAGGTGATATGTTGAGTATTCTTTTTCCTGAGTTAGATTTTGTCCTTAGAGGTTTTTCCAAGCAGTTTTTAACAAGGGCAACTTATCACATTGCTAACCTAAACTTGAGCCAACATGAAGGCAAAGGATGGGAAACACCATGAGCCTTAAGCCGAGACAAATGACCGTTGCAACACTTGGTCAAAGTAGCTTCCTTTCCCCTTTTAAACTCAGCGTTTTTTGCCCATTGTTTATGGTTTCTTTATGTCATTTTATGTTGTGGGTATTTAACTAGGTCTTTTATCTAGCTTTTAATCAAAAACCAAGAACCTTTCTCTCAAGTTCATTCTCAAAGAGCGTAATATCTTGGAGAAATCCTCAGGTGTGTCATATCCTGAGGTTCAAGGTGTATCCAAAATTATTCCATAGCCTTGGTGTTCCATCTTGATCCTTTTCCTTTGTCACCTTCCGCTTCAACCACCATCGCTCCTCCGACGCTACCCTCGCAACCTCCTTATGTTCCTCCCATCACTGCTGCGGCCCTGACTTCCCCCCTCTTCACCAATGTTTCCTCCATAGGTTAGCTTATTCCAAGAGTCATACGCCCTTCATAGCCGCGCCCTAACCCATCAAGCCACCTCTTTTCCCTTCAACCATCGTTTTAACGCCTTCCGGTCGTCCGAAACTCTAGAACTTTTCAAGATCAATTCTTTCCATCAAGGGAGACGTGTGAAAACATAAAATATTTGTTCGAAAATTTTGTCGAACACCTCTCAGACAACAATCTTGCTAAGGTCGAGATTAGAGTGGCCAAACCTAACCCAACTTTTAGATCATCAATTATAAGAAGATAATAAACAATTTCAGTCCTATACATGACAATCCATTCTTTAATCACTGTAATCTACCTATTTCGTTCACCTAGAAGGTGACTACTCTCTAATCATGCTAAAGAAACACAATCCCATGATGGATTTATGCCTCATGATATAAAAAGATAAAAGAAGTTAAGACTAAAAGAAGTTAAGAATAAAATATGAGATTAAGCTTAAGATCCAAAGTTTATACTAAAATGGCATAAATCAATCTCAAGAACAAAAGTAGAAAAATCTCTTGATGTTTTTAGGTCTAAAAAGTATTTATAATTTTTGAAAACATGAACTATTTCGGCCTAACCAACTCCAAAATGTTGACTTTTCCTGAAATGGATCGGTTAGGCCTGATCGATGCCTTCTGGTCGATGTTGTTCAAGCTTGCATCGATAAGGCCTAACTGATGCCTATGATTGATATGACTCCTTTTTTAATTTCCTCTTGCATCTGTCAAGAGTGATCGATACTCTTGAGCAATATCTGCCTTGGTCGATGCTCATTTGCTTGTATCGTCTCCCACGGACCGCCACATAGGTCCGATACGGCTCTTTCTGATTGTTACTCTCTGTATCCGCCTAAGTGGTCCGATACTTAGGAGCGATATGGGGCTGATCTTTGGTCCTTTGGTTCGTTTTGATCCCGTTTTGATCCCGTCTTCCACTTAAGTCCTCATTAGCACCACAAACAAGAAATATGCACAAATGCAAGCTAAAAGAATCTAAATGCAATCCTAAACTAATGAAAAACGAATATAAAATACGACTCAAAGCGATAAAAGCTCTACATATCAACTCCCATAAACTTAACCTTTGCTTCTCCTAGAGCAAAACAAAGTTTGGTAAAGGGAAGAGGTTTGGAAAATGGTAGGGATCTCAGATAAGCAGGTTATAAGCTGGACGGTCTAGTGAGCAATCCTAAAATAACAAGCTTCGAATGACCCACAACTAAAAGTCTAACATCCAAGCATCAGACACAAACGAGAACCCGAGAAAATATCACAAGATTCATTATAATTAAAGATAATTCGTGATCTTTACCGATAGGGTATTGACCATTAACCTTCCTCTTGAATCTTTTTGGATTTTCGGGAGACTCTAGAACCTCTAGTATCTTTCATCACTTTATTTCCCCTTTATTAAGTGATATGTCCTGTTTTTAGTGGTTTCAGTCTCATCTTTTGATGAGATTCTGAACCACTTTACGAGTTATTAATGTGCTTTTGGAGATACTTTGTCTCCTTTCAGGTTTTCACAGGTCTATAGAGGAAATTCGAGAATAGGAGAGTTCTAAGAAGCTTTTGGAGAAGTTCTGAAGAATTTTGTCCCGTCTGGGAAGCAGTTTGATCGAACACCTACCATGTTTGATCAAACCTTCACTCTGAGCAAGATCCATTGGGCCTGATCCGCAAAGAACGGGGAACTGAGACCAAGTTCGATCGAACCTCACTGAGTTCGATCGAACCTTATCCAAAGAAGAAGCCGTTTAGGATGAAGCGAGGAAACCGGGATTCAAATGAGATAATCAGACTGGTTCGATCGAACCACGAAACTGACCTTACCTAGATTTTCCTAATTTGAAGCCCAAGCCCACCTGTACCCTGAAGACTATAAAAGCATCAGAGAGAAACGAGTTTCAGCACGCTTTTCCTTATTATTTTCCAGTTTATTGTTTTCTACACTTAGGGTTTTTATCATTGATTTGCTAGGGGAGATAGATTTAGANAGCCGTTTAGGATGAAGCGAGGAAACCGGGATTCAAATGAGATAATCAGACTGGTTCGATCGAACCACGAAACTGACCTTACCTAGATTTTCCTAATTTGAAGCCCAAGCCCACCTGTACCCTGAAGACTATAAAAGCATCAGAGAGAAACGAGTTTCAGCACGCTTTTCCTTATTATTTTCCAGTTTATTGTTTTCTACACTTAGGGTTTTTATCATTGATTTGCTAGGGGAGATAGATTTAGAATTGACAACTCTGTATCCGGAACCCCTGTTTTGATTCTATTTGAGTACTGATTTATGCTTCAACTATGCTTTGTTTGATTGCTATGATTATGTATGAGTAGATCATTAAATCGAATCTAGGGTTGTACAAAAGGGCCTGCTAGGGTTCTTGTTTGGATTAAGTTTAGAGAAAAGACAAGTTGAATCCTTTAGGGGTTGATCTATAATCTGGTTTCAATCTGACAAATTGAATCTAAGGTTAAAGATGATTCAAGTCTGACATACACCAATTGAATCACCTAAATTGGCATCTAAAGGATTCTCATGGATCCTCTCCTAACTACTGATTTGAGGCCTGACTTGACCTGACAAATCAAGTTTAGGATAAGTAGATCCGAACCTAACAAGCACCAAATCGGATCACCCAAACCAGTAATTAGAAGAGTCTGAAATTTATCGATCCTGCCTGACAACCAGAATTGACCATCCCAGTGAGGTAGACCGAATTAGATTCACTACTGGTTATTTGATACACGCTTGGCCAACCTCAAACTTGGAGCTAGTGGAAACATCTTGGACAAGAATGATCCGAAGTTTGCATTTGAACCGAAGCTTCTTTTGGAGCTAATTTGGGAGATGATTGAAGACTATTTGGCATACATGGAGCTTAATGGAGGTCTTCCAAGTCATCACAGCCAGCCACACACTTTCGAGAAGCTTAGGAGAGCCCACACGATCCAACATCCGGCCGCACCTTATTTCCCCGATCACCTAATGGATCCTTCATCCAGCCGGCCGCGTCCTTCACACGATCTATCGATCACTCATCAGCCGGCAAGTCAAGGTTCCTCGATCACTCATCACCCGACCAGCCCATATACCACGATTACTTCATCCAACCGGCCGCGACTTCAATGCCTCGATCAACTCCGAGTGGCCGCCCACCAATCCGGCCACCGGACACTCAAGCGTCCAACCATTATTCCGGCGACCACCAGCAGCCAACCCAGTACTCCGACGACTTCTCCGGTGAAGCTCGACCGTACCGGCCCCACCTCCGATCAACAACCTCCGGCGACGTCCGACCGGCCGATTATTCAACCGGCGACCTTCAACGGCCGCGACCTACTTCTGGCGACTTCCGGCCACCATACTACTTTTCTGGCGACCAACCACCGCCGAGATCTTCTCATGGCCACCGGTCAACCGCCACCACCGACGTGTACTCCAATTACCGGCAATCAAATCCTCCGTCTCGACCGCAACGTTCTGGCCGTCCGTCTCAACACTTGTTCGATCATCTCGATGCATCCGATGCTCGACACAGCTGTTCCGATCGAGTCCCTCGATCATCCGTCCATCGATGCAATCCAAGGGCCGCGACCTCCAACGCAATATTCATTGGCCACGGGCACTCTCCACAGTCTTCATCGGCCGCAACTTCAGATCATCACTATCTTAGACTGGCCGACCATCTGTGCCATCGCAACCACCGGCGGACCTCCGGCCATTCACACCGGCGATCTCCTCCGCCGTCGTCAGACAATTTTTCCGGTCGTGCTTGTCACTTTTCCTCCGATCGGCCGCATCAATTGTATTCTCCAACCGCCGATCGATCAAGCTACTTCGATTGTTCTGATCTTCAACAACCGACCGAGCAACTTCTGCCGCGACCAGAAGCTACGAGCAAGCCTTTGGCCAATCATCCCTCTATTCAAGCGGCCGCACCTTTACCTCTTCCTTAGCTTAGCACCGACGACCTTAGAGCTATAGAGCAGGTCATAGACCAAGGCCTCAACAAGCTCAAGGAAGCATTCCACCGCCACTACACCGTTCACGGCCACTTCACTATTCCTTTCCAACAAAGCGTCTCTTCCGATCCGATTAGCATCGATCCGCTTCCGTTTGAAGCAACTAGTGATCAAGAGTCTTTGCTTGAGCAAGCAACCACCGAGTCCGACCTTGAGTCTCCAATCAAAGATCATTTGAAGCCTCTTCAACCAGCCATTGATAACAATGACCGGATCTTTGACATGGACTCCGAAGCTTCGGAACAAGACTTCCCCAAGCTCACTCTAGGCCACTCCACACCTACGGTTACTTCTAACCTTAATCTCAATTCATTTGCTTCTACTAACAATCGCTTGAGCTATGTGTCTATTGCCAAGTTAGTTGAGCATGTCTTAGGTGAAGAAGAACTAGGTACCCAAGTGGATGAGTCCGAGATTGAATAACCTTCCCAAGTGATCAATGACTTAGACCTTGCACCTATGGTCCAAGACACTCCGTTGTCCCACAACCTATTGCTCGACCAATATTTATCTTGGGAGTTCCAGACCACGGATGAGAGAAGCATTGCTAAGGCCGCCGAGAAAAGCCATATGTCTTCTACTATATCCCATTTGATTCAAGATGTGATGCCCTTGGATTGTGTTCTATTTTGTAGGCACCACTATGTTACGTCTTTGATCCACACTCGACTCTTGATTCCATGGTAAGACATAAGGATGTATGTGACCAAATGCATGGAGGCCGAGCTACACTTGGAGCTTCGTCCGCAACCTCACGACCAAAGAGAGCTTACTCCGACTAGGAGCAACATGAGGCTGCTGCCAATGGATCCTTCCTCACTTGGAAGATCTAAGTAAACTACTTGGTGGACCGGAGACCCTTCTCTGAATGACTTGGCCATCTCCGATCGGCCACGCCCAATTGCCGCACCACTTTGGACCAAATGAGTGTCCCTTTTGAGACACAACCTCGTTCATGAGCTGAACCTAGACATATCCCAAATGGATGAGCCACTTCTATCCCTTACTCTAGTCACATTGAATTTATATCATGATGATTATTATGCGAACTTGGGAATGAAGTTATGGAATTTATGAATTGGACTACCTTACTTTGATCAAGACCTTGTTATGTTTATAGGTCTCAAGGAATGCATAATGAAGCCCTATGTCATGTGGCTATGGATAGATGTTAAATACTACTTGGAGTCTCTTTGCTATTCTCACGGCTTTCAAGCATCAAAGGACCAAAGGGAGGACTTCATGTCTAGACCACGACCAGCACCTCCTTTGGCACAACAAGGCCACCATCTTGAGAGACTACATTTCTTGTGGAATGACTCGAGTCATCCTCCACACGGCTAAGCCAACTCTATCCCCTAACTTAGTCAATTCGAATTTAGTTCATGACCTATATTGCATTGACTTGGGATTTATGTTGTTGATCTCTTGTGT
>OVAU01001420.1:740-14946 GCA_900406315.1 Biscutella laevigata subsp. laevigata
TATCCCGAGAAACTTATTCTATCTAAGCTCAAATCGAACGCATAACCTATGTGAGGTTCTAGACTCGAGAAGTTAAAGTCCTCTCGAGCTTCAAAAATACATATATATTTAGTATTGTATCAAATTTTGGGAAATTTGTTCATTTTATTAGATAATAGTTTATAAAAACTGATATATTCTTATAAAACACAAGAGTTCTATATTTATGTTGTTTTCTATTAGCGATAACGGCATTTATGTGGTGATAATTTCATTATAAAATAGGTTTTCATCTTTTGTGATAAGCAAATTGTAAAAATTAGTTCAGATGGCAGAACATAAGCTACACATCATACATGCATATGGTTGGATTTGCATGTAGACGCGGAAACTTGTCATTCCTCCACACTTGAGTTTTCGACACATCTAACCCTTGTAGCTTCTCTGACTTGCACATATCTACAAAATTGCATGCATGATGTGTTACACGTGATCTCCATGCAAATCCTCTTCCTCACCTATAAATACTAACCAACCTTTCACTTCACTCTTCACTCAAACCAAAACATACTACACACAAAAATACAAAATGGCAAACAAGCTCTTCCTGGTCTCAGCAACTCTAGCTTTCTTCTTCATCCTCACCAACGCTTCCATCTACCGCACCATCGTTGAGTTCAACGACAAGCAAATCCCCGAAGGCCCAATAGGACCAAAAGAGAAATTCTGCACAAAGGACTTTAGGCAATCTCAGCACCTAGAAGCTTGTCAGCAATGGGTCAACCAGCAAGCGCAGCAAGGCCCCCAATACTATGGCTTCCAGAACCCACACGGCCCACAACAGAGACCACCTCTACTTCAGAACTGTTGTCAAGAGCTTCAGAAGGAAAGTGAAGTTTGTGTTTGCCCTACCTTAGAAGAAGTAGCCAGAGCAGTTGTAATTCAGGGCCAGCAAGGACAACATGGTTCTTTAGAGTCGAGCCGTATCTACCAAACCGCTAAGAACTTGCCTAACGTTTGCAACATCCAGGGTGTTGGTGTTTGCCCCTTCCAGATCATCCCTTCTTATTACTAAGTTCCAAATCAAACTCTCCAGTATGTGAATGTGGTGGTTGATGTATGTTAACACCACACTTCAATGAAAAAAATGTAAGCGTAAATAGGAGATCTAAGGCTAATGTAATTAGCACTGCTCCATAATAAAAAGAGAGGTTTGTTTTATATATGTTTTCTTTGTTACTTTGCTACTCTCTAGAAACTGATCACGGCAAGATAAGTCGCAAAGTAAAGCTAAAAATAAACCAAACACCGGTTTGTATTGGCCTTTACTGTGCTTTGGTCTACAAGATTTACGGATTACGTTTTTGTGTGTGAGTGTGTATGTGTGGTATCAGAANATATTGGCCTTTACTGTGCTTTGGTCTACAAGATTTACGCAATTTAGTTTGGCACTCATTTATGTTCTTCCTAAATCAAAATTTTCCTCTGTTTCTGGTAAAACAAAACACGATCCAGACACTATATCCCAAACACTTCTTACTCCGATATGTCAAATATTCTTTCTTTCTTCTTTCATTCCACTTGGTAAACACAAAAAAAGCACATGTTTGTTCATATATAAATACAACATCAACTTCTATGAACAGATTACAGATTACGTTTTTGTGTGTGAGTGTGTATGTGTGGTATCAGAATAATTCAAGACTCCAAGATTCTTCAAGCTCGCTTTCCACCCAAGTTATCGTCAGATATCTCTATCAGATTATATAAATAGCAAATCAACAAAGGAAAACGCTTCTCATGATTCTGCCAATGCTATTTCTTAGCCTGCAGCAAGAGAGACGACAACAGAAGGAAGAAGAGACTTTCAAGCTTTCTTACTAGTCTGAGAGAGACACAAACTCAGACAGATGAAAGAAACTTAGAAATAACCTTTCTTAGATATCTCCTGTGAATTTTTATGGCTCCAGAACATGTTTTCTTAGCATCCAAGTTACCAGTCATTTCGTTAAGTATCTAATTAAAAATAAGGACGTGGGATGAGAGAATGATTCACCAGATAACAAAGTTAAAAGATGAATGTTTAAGTACCTTAACAACATCGTCGAGTCCACGAGCTTCAGTCATTAGCTTATAACTCTTGTCCTTCAAGACACTGGCCACTAGGAAAACCGATAGAGGCAAAGGACCTTCTTCCCCTTTTCCTCCATTCCTCATGTTTTGCTTCTCATACTTTCCGCATTGGTGAATTGACTTCGGTTTACCTTTGGATCCATCGGTTTTTTCACTCCCGCATTGTTGCGCCTCATATACATAAAAGAGATCGGGGTCGTACTCGAGGGCCCACATCATCTGTGGGAATAGACTTTTGCATTAAGATCAACCCAAGGAAGAAGATGACTGTATATATAAGAATGAGAGAGACGCATAAAAATAATTACCTCCCAAAGGTACAAAGAGTCGCAAAACGAGAATTCTCTTCGGAATTGAACCATTAGCATCCGAATCGCAAAGAGGTAGTCGCCTCCACCCAGATTTTCTGCATTTTAAGAGCAAGAGCTTGATCAACCCGTGAATATTTACATACGCAAAGAAATTGTAGTAGTAGCAGTACCTAGATGTTGGTGAAGTTTGGGGTCAATAATCTGAGTAATTGTAGCCAAATGAGTAAGTTGAGCTTCAACTCCAACAGATCTCCCAGTGCTACGGAAATTTCCTCGCTTTTCAAATCATAGAAAAGAAAACATGTTAAATACAACCTGCTTGCAGAGAAACAGATGTAATCTATCTGAAGAAAATGCATTTAAGGTGATTACCAATCGACGCATAAGCCGCTCAAAACACCAAAACGAATCAGCTTCGTCTTCTAGGAGAATAATCATTGGGGAACAAAGATCACTCATTCCTGATCAGAGCAAAAGTAAAGAGATCAGAACCTCTCGAGTTAAACTAGGTTTTCAGCAAAGGATACAATAATATAGATCATTCTGTTTACCTTGGCAATACCCGACATCTTGGTCTATCCAGGCGTAAACAGACAGAATATCCCAAAGCCTAGACAAGTTCTCCTTTTTCTCGTAAAACACCAAAGTCCTGTCTGTTCGGTTCACATCAAGACCTGAAAAATATAGATTAATCAACTGTGTGAACCAGGGGATGTTCAGTTTATTCTAGCCAGAGATAGAGGAAGCCAAGATCAGTCACTAACCTATCTGGTGAAGTGTTAGCAGCCATTGAATAACTTTCTTATCGAGAGGTCCATGCCGTGTGAGTTCTTTAAAGAAATCAGAACCATTTGAGTGTGTACCTGAAAAACGCACATGTATACTTCAAATGCCTGATAAAGTTTTTTGAAGAGTTCAACATTGTGAAAATTCTGTTGTGGAAAGGCAAGATTTTACCTAAGCTTATTTCCTGAAGTACAAGAGGATCATAGTTGGGTAGACCCATTTCAGTAATTACAGGCGCAGTTATAAATGTTCCACTTCCAATCACAGGAAACATCTGCTTACACTCCTCCTTCCAAGCAGCATACCGCAATCTGAAAGAAGAGAAGTAGCGTGAGGTTTGGCAAAACTTATTTATAGTTTGCATGGGGTGAATGAATAGAGATAAGGAAAAAAACATACCTTCTCTGTAGCCGAGATTGCTCTCTTTCTTCGAATGTGCTCATTGGGTCATAACAGCCAAGTAGAAATTCCCATACTTCGCCTCTAATTGATGGATGGATTCCCTTAAGATTCATTGTAAAGGAATTAAAGTTACATGAATTTCAAAGATTCAGAACAAAAAATCCAATGATGAATCAGTTGAAGTTTTACCGAACTAACATACCCCTCTTCGGATTCGTCTTAGAGTCTTGCCAATATCAAGAGACCCTTCTGGGACAAAAGCAGCCTGCCATTTTCTTACACTTAGAGTTTTACCAGGCTGCATAAACATCATAAAATCAACCCGTGTTGTCAGCAACATAGCAGAAAACTTCCTGGCCTCCACATGATGCAATTATCCGCCATAATATATAACCATGAACGCCAGAAATGGCTTTTTTGGCCCGTAAAGCTAAGCTTTATCCCGATAAACTTATTCTAACTAAGTTCAAATCGAACCATAACCTATGAAAGACCCGTGTCTTCAACACAATTGAAGTTCTAGAGTCGAGAAGTTAAATCCTCTCAAGCTTCGAAAGAAACAAACAAGCCTCTATGTTTGCTACTGAGAAAATATCAAATGGCATGAAGGATCATGCTCTCATTATGAAACAGAGATGCCTGACAATGGCAAGAACTAAGATAGACGTAAATCAGCAAAGATTATGGATGTAATTAAAATCAGATCTGGAATCACATATCGTAATCGTAACCACCAACAGAGACAATCCAATGAAAAAGCATATCAAAATTTATGCACATTCAGAGAAAATTAACCTTGATTTTGAATCTGGTCTTGGGCACATCATCGATGCATTCGGGACGAACTTCATAGTAAGAATCTGCTGGCTCAGCTGCAGATCCCCACATCTATGAAATCTTCAACCAATTATACACGAAATTGTCAAGGGAAAGAAAAATCAGAAACAAAGAAGAAAAACAAAATACACTGGATCAAATCCCCTCAAAACCCAAAATATCGATCGAAGTCAATGAAGAAACTTCATTAATTCGTCGATATTTTGGAAAAAAAGAGATTGAGAAATTAAGGGGGACCCAGCTTGGAGGTTAGTGCATTGAAAACTTTTTTGGTTTCAATGGTTTCTCGACGACGACGAGCTAATCTCATATCATTCATAAGAATAGTCGTTGGCCACAATTAACGGAGTTCTTAGATCTCTCTAATTTTATCATCTCTCTCACGTTCCATTTTTCGCCTTCTTCTCCACTTTCACTTTCATCATAAAACTCGAAAAAAAAGGAATGTAAAGAAATTTACGTTAAAATCACGACTGTGGAATTTTCTGACGAATACCACAAGGCGGCGAGGAAGTTAAACGACGCCGTGCTACTGATTTACCATATTGGGCTGTTAAAGTCTATTGGTTTTATAAATGGGCCTTTTGGGTATTTATTTTGATAGCTAAGGCCTAAAATGAAAACAATAAAAGTATTATATAGTCTCTTAGCAAACCCTAGAAGCGTGTCCAACTTTTAACTCTGAGCTTCGACCTTCTCAGCTACCGGCGGCGAAAATGGTGAGTTTTACTCTTTGCTTGGTTTGTTCGTCTGGGAAATATCTATGTTTATTGCACATTACGTTTCTGACTCCTTTCTTCTAGCTATTATTTTTGTGGATTAGTGTTTAGATGTCTACGATCAGTGAGATTTGATGTTTTATTGTGATTCATCAGGTTTTCAAAAGGTACGTGGAGGTAGGAAGAGTAGCACTTGTGAACTACGGGAAAGATTATGGAAAACTCGTCGTAATCGTCGACGTCGTTGACCAGAACAGGGTTAGTCGATTTCATTCATTTTATTACTTTGGTTTCATAAAATTCTCAATTATTTTAATCTTCCTTTATTGATAGATTCAGTATTGTGTCTGCTAGATTCTGTAAATTGTGTTCTTTTAGTAAAAGTTTGGATATAGCTGGAGACTAGCTGCAGATTTTGTTTACACTAATGTAATTTTGTCTTGTCATGTTATCAAGCGATTATCTTGAGCTTGATACAACAGTGAATTTTGGTTTTACATAGGTTTTAAGTTTGATTTCTCTGGATGTTCTTATGGTGTCCTGACACTGTTCTTCTCATTTAGGCTCTCGTGGATGCTCCTGATATGNTATTATCTTGAGCTTGATACAACAGTGAATTTTGGTTTCACATAGGTTTTAAGTTTGATTTCTCTGGATGTTCTTATGGTGTCCTGATACTGTTCTTCTCATTTAGGCTCTCGTGGATGCTCCTGATATGGAGAGGATCCAGATGAATTTCAAGAGATTATCCCTTACCGATATCGTTATTGAGATCAACCGAGTGCCAAAGAAGAAGGCTTTGATCGAGGCAATGGAAAAGGCTGGTGAGTACTGTGCAAATGTTATGTTGAAATTTGCTAGGTGTTACCATCTAAACTGGAAAGTATTGCAGATGTGAAGAACAAGTGGGAGAAGAGCTCATGGGGTAGGAAGCTAATCGTCCAGAAACGTAGAGCTAACCTCAATGATTTTGATAGGTTCAAGATCATGTTGGCCAAAATCAAGGTCAGTGTGTTTCAATATTCAGATTCTAGAAATGTCAAAGATCGGTAAACAGAAATGTTCATGTCTTCTTTTGTTTTTTGCTTGACAGAAAGCTGGTGTTGTGAGGCAAGAGCTAGCGAAACTGAAGAAGGAGACCACTGCCTAATCGAATGGAATCTTATCTTCAAATGTGGTTTTTGATTTTGGATTCGGTAATTAGTGTTTTTTGCAAATCTGAACATCACTATGTACTCGATTATCNGTTATCTTCAAATGTGGTTTTTGATTTTGGATTCGGTAATTGGTGTTTTTTGCAAATCTGAACATCACTATGTACTCGATTATCTGATGTTAGTTTCGAGTTTGAATTCATGCTGCAAAACCTTTTGTTCTTGTTATTTCATCTCTATATTAAAAAAGTGATCAGTCGGTTTCTTATTAAGCCTTTTATTTGATTTGATCTGGCTTCATTTTAAACTCTACAAATTACTTATGTCATTGGTAGTTGTCACCAAAATAAAAATATTAATCAACAAATTATACATACAAGTAATTTAAACTAATAACTTGTTAGATCAATAAGTTTCTTACATCTCAATATGAGTTTTAACCTATTTAATCAATTTACAAATTAATCCCTCAAAATTAATAAAATATCATTAATTCCAATACAATTAATTTATGGAAGCTTTAATGTACTTTAACAACATTCAAAAGGAAGACATTTTTTCGATCTATAACTGGATTATTTTAACTCATTTAGTTTGTNAAGTTTTAACCTATTTAATCAATTTATAAATTAATCCCTCAAAATTAATAAAATATCATTAATTCCAATACAATTAATTTATGGAAGCTTAATGTACTTTAACAACATTCAAAAGGAAGACATCTTTTCGATCTATAACTGGATTATTTTAACTCATTTAGTTTGTGTAAATATAACAAACTAAGGAAAGTTTGTATTTGTGAGAGGTTAAAAGTTTTTGCCAAGTTCAATTTTTTTCATCATTGTCATCGTCTGGTGGAGAATAGAATCCAAGATTCCAGCCACCTGAAAATAAGGAAAAACAAGAGTCATATTGGGATGCATTAAAGAAGAAGCTTCTAACTTCTTTACTAACCGTGAAGACACCACCGATAATGGCGCATACGTTGGTGATGAAATGTGAGAAGGACTTGGAATTTTCCGTTATGAGAACCTACAAACCAAATAAAGAAGATGATGAGCATAGTATACTAGAGTTTGCTTTTCACCCTTCATTCTGAAATCTTAGTCCAGGCCAGAAATGTACCGGCTAAACAAAAGGAATGTTGAAGCCTACCTGCATCGGTGAGAGTTCAAAGTGAAACTTAGAGACGGGTAAATAGTAACTATGAGCAACGCTGCTGTGTGCTGTGTACTCATACTCTTCAACCATTGCATGTCCATTGCTTTGTACTACCTCTGTCTTCACTATTTGAAGATAATGCTCGATCTGTCCATAGGAAACTACAGCTTAGACCATGCTATAAAGATTTAAATAGTATTTTCTTAACTATACAAACTTACGGTCACATTAGGGCCGAGATCACGTTGGTTTATGAAGGGGCGGCCGTTCAAACGGTCGTGGTTTCGGCCGATATAAGGTGACAATCGCTTTAAATTAGAAAGTGTCTGAGGCAAAATCTTCCGCCCAAATGAAAGGTGGTTAACAACATGGGACATATTCATCTGTGATGCATCAAAGGAATGAGATCCCGATTGAGCTGAAACCATTAGGTTGCCTGGAACCTGCAAAGTGTGTAGGGAAAGTAAGCACTAAAATATTTTCCAAATTTGAAAGGCGAGTAGACAAAGCAAGAGTAATTTCTCCCGATGAACTGCTTACCTTCTTTACACGGACATATCCTTCAATTTGACATCCTCCTGCGGAAGGTGCCTTTTTTAAAGTTTTCGATGCATTGCCTGATTTGTCCTCCAATGCTAGTTTATGGGGCTCCAGATGCATTGTTTCAACCACACCCACCACCATCTATAGGACAAGACAAAATATTCAGTAACAAACTACAAAAGAGATGCAAACAGCGACTCTTGTCTAACGTTTTCAAGGCACGGAAAAGAAACTGAAGAGAACAGAAGACCAACAACTACCTTTACTAAGCTTTCTGTATCACGATCTCCATAATAGGATTCATGGTCGTGGTGTGCATTTTCATCCCTATTAAGCAGGAAAATCAAGCAGAGGAAAGAAATGTCTAGAAATAGAGTAGAAAAATCAAGCAAATCATGGATATAAACAAGTAAACTCGGCACGTTCTCTTACCTAAGATCACTGCCTTTGCGGAAAATGCGAATGGATGGATACCCTTGTATGTGATTCCTGAAGATTATTTGCAGATATAATATGTTATACCTTAAAGCTGGTATAAATTTCCAGAGATTGCATTATGCTATAGCAAATGGAACCCGAAAAAAAACTCCTTGACCAATGCATGGTATGTCTTCTTTGATTCTGCCATAACTTTCTTTTGAAGAGGTGAGCGTAATATTTTACATAAAACACACAAGGTAAGCAAATATCCCTCCCTCTAGTTACAAATAGAAAATGTATCTTAGACTTGGTTACAGAGAACTGAGTAAAAGACATCTCGGATATCCCACATGAGTCGCCAACCTTCAGTCTTATAAAGTCAAATGACATACGTGAGGGAAGGAATCTAATAGTTTCTCTTGGTAATATTATGGACACTGAAGAAGCTATAGATATTACATTTGCACGGTAGGGAAAATTAGTTAAGTTTCATAAGATGGAAAACCAGATCAAATATGATATACCTCCGACAGAGATCACCTTCTTGGGTGCAGTCAACTTTTGCCAAAATAACACGTCCGTCCATTTCTGGATCATATCTACCAAAAACACGAAAGGTATACGGAAAAGTACTACCAAAAACTATTTATTTAAAGAGAGTTCAATGGCATACCTCTCTCTTATTTGTTTTGCTGCTTTCTCCCATGATGGTTTCTGAAAATGGAGACTAAGGTTACAAGGTATTTGAGTAAAGATCGGCAGAATTACCAACTTAGTATGCTTGAATTGCCACCAAAAATAATCTACTCTATAAGTTTGATTTCCGACATCAAGTTAATCCTTGGATAATTCTAGTCTTTCCATGAGGAATTAATTTTGACTACGACCAAAGAACATTCTCGGGAAATATTGACCAGGTTACCGTAAGTCACACTCTAAGCGCATCTTGCGCATCAAACATTAGGTTCTCCTCTAGTAAAAAGGCTAATAACAATCCTTGCTAACAAGCAGAAAAATCTGGTTCTGGACAGAAATATGCCGTGACATCTAGAATATATAAGAGAAGAAGACACAAGATAAGGGATGTACCAAGAGATTACACCAATAGCACCAAGGAGCAAAGAAATTAACAACCACGATTGGAAATCTGCAAAATGTATATTTCGTATGTTTTCACCGGACGCAACAAACAAGTATGTACTACGAAAATATTTCTAATATCCTTGCATCTGTGAACGAATAAACAATACGAACTTCAACTCCTTACTGATGTGTAAATGTGTCGAAGTTGCGGCCACTCAGTGTTACAGAATCTTCAACTACTTCTTCACCAGCATCATCTCCATGATTAATGAGCGTTAATACATCCCCAGAGAGAAACTCAGAAGCAGTGTGCCTCATATTCGAATCAATAGAAAACTTCCGAATTGTCTTTGTTACATTTAGCCTGTTCTGAAAACAAAACCAGGAGAGAGAACAACCGGAAATTTGAGTAACCAAATGAACTGTGGGGACATTTCGGATATCACTCCAAAAAATATCTTGCATTCCAATCTTTCTTGACGCACATAGAATATGTTTAAAAACTTTTTAAAACAAACTATTAAGAGCAAAAAAAATGGAAAATAGAGACTTGAAATGAACTTTTGATGAAACAAACTTACAGTTCCTAATACATCACTGACATCCACAGATGCGAATTCACATGAAAGTGACGGGAAGCTGCCAAAACATAGAATCTGTATCTAGTTAGCTAAATACAATTACTTTTTCCAAAGAATGGGAGCGCAATATAATTACGTTTTAGCATGTAGTACAGTACCGTTTATACGCTCTTTAGTCTGTTAAAAACTGAAACTATAAGNCATAGAATCTGTATCTAGTTAGCTAAATACAATTACTTTTTCCAAAGAATGTAGTACAGTAACGTTTATACGCTCTTTAGTCTGTTAAAAACTGAAACTATAAGACATTTGTGTTGAAAAACAAAATTAAGTATAATGTACCTTAAGTTAAAATCTATGCGCAAGAAGTCTCCATCAGAGCTCCTGTCAACAATGATGGATGTGGAAGTGGTTACAGCCAAATAATTATTCAATTCCTGTAACATGAAACTTGTAAAGTCAAACATTTTTCCTAATACAAGAAATGAGTATTTATCGAAATTAGCAGCGAATAAAGCTTTTAAAGAGCAGTGATGTTAGTCTTTACTCTTTAGCATAACATTTGGTCACAACAGAATGTCAAAACCAGTAAGTCTAGTGCGCATGAAACTTACCATTCCAAATAAAAATAGCATAGAGAGGGCCGCACCAGACAATCCAGCACCAGACAGAGTAGCTTCTGTCAAATCCCTCGGAATTTTCCTGCAGGCACGGATTTCCAAAGAAGAGATATGAAATTTCTAGCACTATAGTCCAGAATCACAATCTCAGATACTACCGAATTTAGAACAGAATTTAGAACAGTTAGACAATGAAACAGAAGTTACTGATGACATCTCAAACCCGAGAAAAAAACAAAAAAAAACACTTTCAAAAGCTCAAATTCACTAGGATCAAGTGACAAATTGACAATGCATTTACACGAGATGCAATCCTACAAGGCTACAACTTCAACTGTTCACAACTAAACCCCACTACTACTCGGAAAGAAAATCCACATAATGTAGATAGTCTCCAGGAAATTTTGACAATGCACTATCAATTAAATTTCTATCACTGCCTAGATCGACGAAATTCGAATTCTATAACAGGAAGCAAGCAGGGAAAATCTACAGAATGAATACATGAGCAAACAAACCTATAGAAATCAACGGATTTGATTTTGCTCGTGGAGACCATCTCGTCAGATTATGAGTTAACTAGAAAACAACAGCAGCTTGGCCAGTTCTTAGGCCTCGGGATGAAGAACCCTGCTTACGATTTATCGTCAGAGTTCAGATTTGAAAGGAAACTTCTTTCTCCCAATCTATAAAATTACAACATCAGTCCCCTTTTCTTTGATAGCTTTCACATCTAACCCAAATAGTTCCATAAAACGACGAGTTAGTACTTTACAGTCGCACATGTTGTAATCAAACCCATTTACCATACTCGATAAACGAGTTTTTTGAATCGTAATGATCACCATTTTAACTATAAGCTATTCGTGTTCGTAATTATGTAGTAAATATCTAATCATTGTTTTTAGGCTGTCTTTTACTTCCAAACCATATACCAAAGTAATATTACATTCTTATTTATAGGATACATTCTTAAAAATTTTCTCTTCGTTATCCATTCTTGGGTTCAGTCAAAAAGCAAGAGCTAACAAACTGCATAAAAGAGATATCAGTCTGAAAAAACTTAAGCAATTTTCTCTTCAAACTTCAAGATACTTGATGGCTGTCTGAACATCCTTGTCGCCTCTCCCGCTGAAGTTTAAGACCACTCTGGTTCCATCAGGTAACGTCGGACAAAGCTTCTCAAGATGGGCTAATGCATGTGATGTCTCTAATGCCGGGATTATTCCTTCCAATCGAGACACTCTCTTGAACGCTACATGTGAGGATGAAGAAGACAATGAAAATTGTCATGAGATTGTGAAAGAAGCATATCAAGAGAAAGAAAATTATGTGTCGAGTTAGTACCTTCTAAGGCTTCTTCATCGGTAACACTATAGTATTCAGCTCGTCCTACATCTTTAAGGAAACTATGCTCGGGTCCGACTCCAGGGTAGTCCAACCTGAGAACATGAACATCTCACAGGTAAGAGTTAGCCTTCGAAACAAGCCGTGCTCTAAACAGCTCCTCAAAGAATAATCCTACACTTTAGATAGGTAACGGTGGCACAAAACCAGGCTAGAAGAGAGGAGAATCTCTTACCCGGCACTGATGGAGTGTGGTTCGATGATTTGACCATCATCATCTTGCAGCAAGTAACTCATAGCTCCGTGAAGTACACCAACATCTCCTTTAGTCAACGTGGCAGCGTGTTTGCCACTGTCCAATCCGAATCCAGCAGCTTCCACACCGATCATTCGAACTTCTTTGTCATCCACAAATTCATGAAAGAGTCCCATGGCATTCGAACCCCCGCCAACGCAAGCAACCAGAACATCAGGCTTCCCGCCCCATTTCTCCATCGCTTGTTTCCTTGTTTCTTTACCAATCACTGCATGAAAGTCTCTGACCATCATAGGATAAGGATGAGGACCTGCAACGGATCCCAATATGTAATGTGTAGTCTCCACATTTGTCACCCAATCTCTTATAGCTTCAGATGTTGCGTCCTTTAAAGTAGCTGTTCCAGAGTGAACTCCCCTTACCTATAATCACAAGAATTAGATAACGATTCAGAAGCATTTCAAGTTTAAGGCATATATATACCTCAGCACCGAGAAGACGCATCCTAAATACATTAAGAGCTTGTCTTTCCATGTCTTGAGCACCCATGTAGATAATACACTCCAAACCGAAACGGGCACACACAGTAGCTGTGGCTACACCGTGTTGACCTGCCCCTGTCTCAGCGATAATCCTCTTCTTTCCTAGACGCTTGGCAAGAAGAGCCTGAGCCACGGCGTTGTTGATCTTGTGAGCACCAGTGTGGTTCAAGTCTTCTCTTTTAAGGTATATGAGCGGTCCTTGACCGTTTTCTCTTCGGTAATGCTCTGTGAGCCTCTCTGCGAAGTAAAGAGGACTTTCCCGACCAACGTAGTCTTTCAAGATCTCTGCCAATTCTTTCTACAGTTTCATCAAACAAAAATTAAACCATTGCCTACAAACGATCTAGCCAAAAAAGCTTGCAAAACGTATTTGACGTAAAGTAAAAGAATTTAATCAAGACTTCATCGACAGACAGAACCGACTTCATTTCGAATCCGATTAAAGTTCAAAACTTATTGCCGATCATGCAATGAAGACGCTTAAACCACAAAGCCCACTAAGCAAAAATTAAACTTGGAACCGATTCGAAAAGGGTTTTTGAATNCTGAATTAGACATTGCTAGAAAAGAACTAAAGAAGCTACAGATTGCATCACGCGGAAGTCTGTATTGCTGAATAAACTATGAAGATGAATGTCGATTCCAGNTTGAATTAGACATTCCTAGAAAAGAACTAAAGAAGCTACAGATTGCATCACGCGGAAGCCTGTATTGCTGAATAAACTATGAAGATGAATGTCGATTCCAGATTACTAAATACAACAATTTCCCAGAATTAAATCCAACATCGCAACATTGCTAGACGGTGCTTGAATCAGAAAACCCAACAAAACAAAANAAATTAAATCCAACATTGCTAGACGGTGCTTGAATCAGAAAACCCAACAAAACAAAAGTTCATTGTTTTCTGATCGATTCAAAACAGACGAGCAAGATCAAAGCAAAAATGAGTCGAGTTACCTGAAACTCTTCGTCGGTAGCGAGTGCATAGAAAGCCGTTTCGAGTTCGGAAAGTGCGTGCATAAGTGTTTCAGGAACGTATTTCCCTCCAAATTTACCAAACCGACCGAACGAATCAGGTCGTTGCCACATGGTGGAATCAGATCCAGCGTCGGCCATGACAAGAGCCGGGTTCTTGGCAATGGTGCAGGAAATGGAGAAGGAAGAAGAGGAGCGTGTGCGCGACAATGGAAGAGGAGTGAGTTTAGGGAGTCGAAAGGGAGATCTCAGATGAGTCAAATCGGAAGAAGATGAAAGAGAAGGTCTGAAAGTAGCAACGGTGCCTGAAGTGGCCATTTTCTGATGAATGTTTTAACTACTTACAGATATTTT
>OVAU01001421.1:0-14940 GCA_900406315.1 Biscutella laevigata subsp. laevigata
CTGTCTGGTCAATTGCCTATTTTCTCCTTTATTGAATCTCGATAATATTTGCTTTTCTGATTGCTTGCTATTTTACTGCAATTAAAACGACAAACTTGCTATGATAGGATATTCAGTGACAGTGTTTTATCCTGCTTAGACCTANTGACTTTATGAGTTATACTGTCAATAACAATCTCCCTAGATGGTTCGATATTTACCCCTCTCTTATCTTTTACTCCCAGGACATTTTTGTCTGCTTTTCTAGACAATATGAAGTGGACAAAAAGAAAAATTTATGTTTGTTAGCACCACCAATCGACGCCCCTAACTTCGAGATTAGCCCCAACCGGCTCGATTAAATAGTTCCACGACACCCCTTCCGAAAATCCATTTGACCATCTGGATCACTTCAACATGATATGTGGGACGGTCCACATTGAAGGTGTGAGTGAGGATGCCTACAAACTTGGGTTCTTCCCATTCTCCTTGGGCGGAAGAGCCGCCACTTCGGTCTCAAACCTTACCCGTAACTCCATTCTCACTTGGCACGAATGCAAACGAGACTTCCTCACCACCTTTTTCTCCCCCGACCACACAATTATGATACGCCGTGAAATCTCCGCTTTCACCCAATTACCTTCCGAGTCACTATCCGCTTCTTGGACACGTTTTAAGGGTTCCCTTCGCCAGTGTCCCCACCACGACATTCCACTCGACTCCCTCCTTATCACTTTCCACTGGGGTCTCCTACGCCATTATCATGTCATGCTTGACACCGCTAACTCGGGTAGTTTCTTCGACAAAACTTACTCCGAAGGCACTCAACTCATTGAAACTTTGGCCCTGAGTGAGAACGCCTACAGTGATGACTATCGTGACGTGACCCCCCTTCATACCCCACCACACGCCACTTATGATCACGATATCCGTTGTCTTCACGACAAACTGGACCGTCTCACACCATCTCTTGACACCGCCACCGCTGCACTTACAACCGCCGACATCCACTTCTTGGGAATTCAGGGATATCATACCCCGTTCCATCACCACCACCCCCTCCCCCCGTCTACTACTCACCACCACCGTCACCTCCACCACCCACCACTCACACCGAGCAAACCACCGCTCTTCTCCAACAAATTCTTGAAGGCCAACAACGCAATGCTTTGGACTTCGGCACTTTTAAGAAAGAGATCAATGACAAAGTAGATGACTCTTATGGCCTCAACGCCAAGTTTCAAAAAATGGCCTCCCATATCAAGGCCATGGACCTCCGAATACACGAGCTCACCTCGATTCACGCCCGTCCGCAAAAACTGACTCCATCTTCTTCCTCAACACCGCCACTACACATCAATGCGGTCACCTTAAGTAGTGGGAAACAACTCCCACCATGCACACCCATCGTGGACGATGCGATTCCAAGTGAGGGGGTATTTCCACGGAACGAGGTGTTACCAAATGACGATCTCAACTTAACTAGCAATGTAGTAGAGTAGGAAGCATACGGGGAGGAGATACTCCCTCCCGCCAAAGATAAAGGAAAGACAGTCGTTATTGATGAACCTCCACCAACATATAACCCACCACCGTATGAACCTAATCTACCATTCCCAGGTCGATTCAAGAACCAACTCATGGCGAAGTATCGTGCTTAATTCGAGGAACAAATGAAAGAAGTTCTAATCGTTATGCCACTCATTGATGCTTTCATGATAAGTCCCCCACTATAGCAAATTCCTCAAGGACGCCATTAAAAAGAAACTCAAGGATCTTGACGGCAAGGTTCTCCTCACCAAGGATTGTAGCGCCATTATTTAAACCTCATGCACCCCATCCAAGCTACAAGATACAGGGAGTTTCACAATTTCATGCTCTTTAGGCCCTTTCAAATTCAATAAATGCTTATGTGACCTAGGAGCTAGCGTTAGCGTTATGCCCTTTTCTGTTGCCAAAAAGTTGGGATTTACGGTGTTTAAACCTAATTGCCGACAGGTCCGTGAAGATACCAATCGGAATTCTTGAGGACCTCTCGGTCCGACTTGGATCAATGGAAATACCCACCGACTTCATCATCCTAGAGATGGCGGAAGAACCAAAGGATCCTCTAATTTTTGGACGCCCCTTCTTGGCTACGGCGGGTGCAATTATCGACGTAAGAAAGGAAAGATTGATCTCCATCTTGGCAAGGATCAAATCCAACAGTAAGACATGAAAGAAATTCTGAAAAGACCGTTAATGCATGACCACGTTTTCAGTATAGACATGATGGATGAGCTAGGTGACGAGTACTTGGAATATTTTGCACAAGAGGACATCCTGCAAAAAGCTCTAGGGGACACCCACAAAAAGGATGACATCGTCGGTACTCAGATTAGTAGCATGCAACGGCGACTCGACTCTCATAAAGTTTTACTAGACGACACGGGATTCTCAGAGTTACCTCGCACAGACATTTCCATGAATAGCCCACCACCAAGTCCTATAGCGGATGAGTGGAGTGAACTACAAGCGCCCAAAGTAGAGCTAAAACCACTTCCAAAGGGGCTCATGTACGTTTTCTTAGGTACAAACTCCACTTACCCAGTTATAGTGAATGATGCATTGACTGATCATGAGGTTAATTGCCTGGTGATTGAGTTGAAACGTTATCGGAAAGCTATAGGGTATTCTCTAGATGACATTAAAGGCATTTCTCCATCTTTATGCATGCACCGAATTAATCTGGAAAATGAATCCTTGTCCTCCGTTGAACATCAAAGGAGATTAAACCTCAATCTCCAAGAAGTTGTCAAAAAAGATATCATAAAACTTTTAGATGCTAGAGTCATATTTCCTATCTCGGATAGTACTTGGATATCCCCCGTGCATGTTGTCCCAAAGAAAGGCGGGATCACAGTTATTAAGAATGATAATAACGAGTTGATCCCCACTAGAACGATAACCGGANTGATAACCGGACATAAAATGTGCATCGATTATAGGAAACTTAATGTTGCAACCAGAAAAGATCATTTCCCCTTGCCATTCATTGATCAAATGCTTGAGCGTTTAACATACCATCCTTATTACTGTTTTCTAGATGGCTATTCCAGATTTTTTAAAATACCCATCCACCCTAGTGACCAAGAAAAGACAACCTTCACATGCCCTTACGGTACTTTCGCATATAGAAGGATGCCATTTGGGTTATGTAATGCCCCAGCCACATTTCAACGATGCATGATGTCAATTTTTTCTGACTTGATTGAGAGTGTGATGGAAGTATTTGGATGATTTCTCAGTGTATGGCTCTTCTTTTGCTTTGTGTTTGTCTAATTTGTGGAAGGTACTCAAGCGTTGCGAAGAGACGAACCTCGTTCTGAATTAGGAGAAATGCCATTTCATGGTCAAAGATGGCATCGTTCTTGGTCATAAGATATCTGAACAGGGTATTGAGGTTGACTGAGCAAAAATTGAAATGATGACGAATTTGGAACCGCCAAACTCAGTTAAGGGTATTCAGAGCTTTTTGGGACATGCAGGTTCTATAGTAGGTTTACCAAGGATTTCTCAAAAATCGGGAGACCTCTGACTAGGCTACTCTGCAAGGAGATAGACTTTCACTTCGAGGATGAGTGCATGACCGCCTTCACCAACACAAACAAGATCTCATTAGCGCCCCCATCGTGCAACCACCTGACTGGACCCTCCCTTTTGAGATCATGTGTGATGCCATTGATTACGATGTAGGTGCAGTATTTGGGTAGCGAAAGGATAAGAAGCTCCACGTCATTTACTATGCGAGTAAGACGATAGATGATGCACAAATCAAGTACGCAACCACCGAAAAAGAACTGCTAGCCATTGTGTTTGCCTTTGAGAAATTTCGGTCCTATTTTGTGGGGTCCAAGGTCATTGTATACACCGATCACACGGCCATGAGACATCTTATGGTTAAGAAAGACGCTAAACCGAGACTCTTACGATGGATCCTCCTCTTACAAGAATTTGATCTGGCGATAAAAGATAAGAAGAGGATAGAGAATGGGGTAGTCGATCACTTATCTAGACTGCAGGTTTGTGATGATGTACCTATTGACGATGCGCTTCTTGACGAGCACCTCTTGGCGTACGATGTTGTTAGCACAATAGATTACTTGAATGGGATTGATTTTGATGTAAGTGATAACTCAGTTATCCAACAGAGAGAGCCTTGGTACGCCAACATCATGAACTACCTCGAATGTGGTAGAAGTCCACCGAACCTCGAGAGACATCAAAAGAAAAAGTTCCTAAAGGATGTGAAAAGGTTCTATTGGGATGAGCCTTTCTTGTACACCCTGAGCAAAGATGGGTTGTACCGAAGGTGTGTGGCAGAGGAGGAAGTCGAAGGAATCCTAACTCATTGTCATGACTCAAACTATGGAGGCCACTTTGCTACCTTCAAAACAGTCTTGACGGTGTTACAAGCGGGTTTCTGGTGGCCCACCATGTTTAAGGATGCCCATCAGTTTATAGTACGGTGTGATTCTTGCCAACGCAAAGGGAATATAAGCAGAAGGAATGAGATGCCCCAAAACCCTATCATGGAAGTTGAAGTTTTCGAAGTTTGGGGGGATCGATTTCATGGGACCATTTCCGTCATTCCACGGGAACAAATACATCCTCGTTGCGGTGGATTATGTCTTTAAATGGGTAAAACCTATAGCAAGTCCCACAAACGACTCTTGGGTTGTCGTAAAGATGTTCAAGAGCATTATCTTTCCTCGTTTTGGAACTCCTAAGATCGTGATCAGTGATAGTGGTTCTCACTTCATCAATAAGATCTTTGAAGGATTACTGCGAAAACACGGGGTTAGGCACAAGGTGGCAACACCGTACCACCCGCAAACTAGTGGCCAAGTGGAGGTCCCCAACCGCCAAATCAAGGAGATCCTTGAAAAGACAGTGGGACCTACTAGAAAAGACTGGTCTACTAAACTGGATGACGCCTTGTGGGCTTATCGGACAGCCTTTAAAACTCCTCTAGGTACTACACCATTCCATATGTTGTACAGGAAATCATGCCATATTCCAGTCGAACTTGAGTACAAGGCACAATGGGCGTAAAGTTACTTAACTTCAATGTCAAATCTGCCAAGGAAAGGGGTGAGATGCAACTTGAAGAGTTGGACGAGATACGCCTCAGAGCCTATGACAGCGCCAAAATCTATAAGGAAAAGACCAAGACCTTTTATGACAAGAAGATCCTTCACAAAGAGTTCAAAGAAGGTGACTTGGTATTGCTCTTCAACTCCCGCCTCAAGCTCTTTCCGGGTAAGCTTAAATAGAGATGGTCAGGCCCATTCACGGTTAAGGAAGCTAGACCCTATGGCGCGGTAGTTCTTTGGAACAAAGAAGGAGGTGAATTCGTCGCTAGTGGACAACGCTAAAGCCTTACATGGCCGCCGATGGCACAACAAAGGGAGACACATTCTCTCATTCAGATCCTCCTCAAACTGAATGACTTAAGGTACCACCTTTGTATATGGGCATATTTCCCTTTTATTTTGTAGACTTTTGTTAATTTTCGGTTCTTTCTTTGAATTTGAATTACACTGAGACGGTGTCGTGTTCTATTTTGTTTCTTGCATTTCATTATCTATGCTTATGTCTTTACAAAAACAAAAAAAAAATCAAAAAATTTAAGAAAAACCAAAAAGATTTTTTTGTTTGCATCTATCCGGTTTTCTCATATAGTTTGCATATCATATGTAGATAAGATGGAGTCACATGTAGATTGCATTGCATTTCACTTTTCAAAAGAAAACCAAAGCGTTTGAAATCCTCGGTCATCGATTTTGGCCTACTAGCCTCGAAGCGTCTCGAAGTCTATAGCCTTAGAGTGCTTAAAAATCTTTGTCCTTGGTATTGAAGCTTGCAAAACTCATGTTGTTTTCATGATTATCGGAGTTTAGTTTGGACTTATAATTAACATGATCATGTACTACTTCACTTGTGTTTTATGGCTTCTAACATTTTCTTAAACAAGCTTGGGCATTGCAACCGAAACACTTATAGCCCGGCTTGGTCGTTCTCGCTTTAAGGACAAATCCCTCTCACCCACTACTACCTTGACCTAAACACTTGTGAGTTTATTCTTATTTTTAGTGTTTGATGATTTTGTAAAATCTTGCAAGATTTAGAGCGGCATTAGAAGCATTCATCAAGGGTAGCTAGGTAGAATAGGCTTGGAACGAAACTGAAAAATGCTTGGGTATATGTAGGACTTGATATTATTCGGTTCAAGGATAGCTTAAGTTGATGTTGCCTAATGATGAGATGGGTTGTTTGGAAAAGGAAAATGAAAAGAAAAATTTTGGTACAAGGAAAAGAAGAAGAAAAACACCAAAAATAAAAGAAACTCAAGGGGATAACCAAAGTAGTTGTGACTCAAAGCATATAGATAAAAGAGGAAATTACCTCAAGAAGAAGGCATTACAAAGAAAAGAAAGGATTTAAAAAGTATACATTGCCTTGGAATAAAATAGATGATAAGGAAACAAAAAGAGTCAAACATTGAATAAAAGAAAAGACCCCTTGAAGAAATATGAAAATGGTGTAAGCTTAGAAAAAGTTAAGTGTGTAGACTAAGACTGAGGTTTGGGAGTTGATACATGCTTAATAGGATATGCCCCATTGCTCTTTATCTTTCTCGCCTTTACTATAATCTCTTCACTCCACGACAGAAACCGCATTACAAACAACCTTATGACGTGTGGAACCTTTCTCTTTAGCATGGAGTCCCCTCATGCCGTGTGAAGCCTTGTGTTGTGGTTTTGATCATGTTTCAAGCTCAATCATGAATGAATGTAGGAAAGTAACTTAGGATTGTAAAGTGGATTGCCTTGGCTTAGTAATGATAGTGGATAGAAAATTGGCTTAGATGATGAGACAAGTAGTTGTGCTTATTTGAAAGCGCTCTCATCGTTGGGTTTTGAATTGCTTGGTTTTTGTTTTTCAAACCTCTTCTCTTGGCTTAGAATTTGTTTTGCTTGAGGGCAAGCAAAGGATAAATTTGGGGGGAGTTGATATGTTGTGTTTTTGATCGTTTTTAAGATTCGTTTTCATTCATTTTTCATTCGTTTTAGGTTGCATTTAGAGTCATTTGTGTTCGTTTGCATTGCATTTGCATGTTTCAGGTGGCGAACGAGGTTTGGACGAGATTCGAGTCAAAATGTGCAACATTTAGGAAACTTAGGCGAAATCAAGACTTAGGTTGTTCCTGAGCTCAACCCCGGAAAGCACTCCTGGTCTCTTTGACCGCGACAATCTCTACGACCAAGACAGAAGCTCACTCCCGGCCAAGATCCCGGTCAAACCAGACCGGGATAGCTCCCTGTGTCAATTCTCAAGCTTCAGCCAGACGAAGCTATCCAGGTCTCACAGGCCGGCATTATCCCTCAAATCCAAACAGAAACATCTGCCCCAGTGTAGGTCCCGATCACTTCTAATCGGGGCGGATCTTACGACTTGTCTCAAGGAATCATCCCGGTGGGCATCATCCCGATCATCTAGGCCGGGATCATCTCTCGATCGACGAACGGAAGCATAGGTCCCGGTCTCTTTTGTAATCGATCCCAGTCATTCTGACAGGGACGATCTCTCGCGAAGGGTCCTTCTATAAATAGAATGAACCCTATTTTTAGAAAGATATGTTCTATTTTAGTTTTCTTTTAAATTCTCTCTAATCTTTTGTAAGAATCTTGGTTTCAACTACTCTAATCTATCTATTTGCTTCTCTAATCATGTTTATCCTTCTTATTCTTAGTTTAGATTCCATGATTAATGAGTAGTTTCTTAGCTAGGTGAATGGATTAGGTAGATTAGGGTGGTTTAGAGCTTGTTCATACTACTTAGGGCTTGTAATCACATATCCTCACTTGATTGATGGGTTTTAGGCTAGAATAGAAGTAGCTAATCAATTATAGAGCTTAGGCATTTNCTTCTTATTCTTAGTTTAGATTCCATGATTAATGAGTAGTTTCTTAGCTAGGTGAATGGATTAGGTAGATTAGGGTGGTTTAGAGCTTGTTCATACTACTTAGGGCTTGTAATCACATATCCTCACTTGATTGATGGGTTTTAGGCTAGAATAGAAGTAGCTAATCAATTATAGAGCTTAGGCATTTCCGGAAGGTGTTCGATGAAATGTCCGAATGAATCTTTTAAGTGCTAATTGAAGCCTAACCAAGGGATTGTGCTAGGATCATTTAGTAATTGCATGGACTAGATTTTATTGCTTGTTAATTCATACATTTAGTCTAGGGATTGTACACTTGTATGTTTATCAAAGGGGTTTATACCAAGAGATTGGATTTACTTAAATTGGATAGTTCCTAGATTAAGAATAAACATCTAGATGTTGTTAGTGAGTAGTATGCATAAGAAGTGAACCATCTGAGTCGATAACCTTAGTCAATTTGCCTAGTAGTTGCCAAAAAAAAAGTCAATTCGCCTAGTATCTTCCTTATATTTCTCTAAATCGGTTTTGTTGACTTTAAGTTGACTTTTATTCTAATTGAATTTCAATAGCTTATGATAGACCTGTTTAGTGTCAAAACAACCTCTATTTATCACATAGACTTAGCTATTTTATCTATAGAATTTGTGTGTAATCAAACTCCCGAATTATGGTTTGACTTAATCTCGTTTACTTACCATCACCACTATACTACATTTGATTTTATTAGATATTAGTCTTCTCTTTAGTTCAATAAGGAGAAGACAAAATATCTCTTTATCATTGTACGGTCTTGAACCACACAACCTTTGTTAGCAATTTGCATCACAACATCTAATTCCTCTATTAGTTGATATATTGAAATCAAGTTGCATCTCCATTCATGTACAAAGAGAACATTTTAAACTGCTCATCGAACACTACAATTCCTTTCTCTTTGGCCACACTTTTAGTTCCATTAAGCAATCCCACTCGACAAGGCAGCACGTATTTCATGTCGCTAAGCATACTCTTATAACCAGTCATATGATTAGAAGCTCCAGAATTGAATACCCATTCAGTGTTAGAAAACATATCGTTCAACTGTGTCGGAGTCGGACCCTTCTTTTTCTCGTCCAACATCTTGATCAGAGTTGTCCACTGTTCATTACTGAGTCCCGTGTACCCACTCCTTTAGAATTGGAACTCACTTTTCCAAAGGGCTGGACCGATACCGCATTCGCGTGAGTGATTCCTCCACGACCTTGACCTGTTCCACGTCTTCCTCCTCTTCCGCCTTGGCTTGATCTTTCACCCCACCAATCGGGATAACCAATCATTTGAAAACATGTCTCAGCTGTGTGACCTGTTTTCTTGCAAGCCGTACAAACGAGTTTATCCTCGGCTCCACTCGTCGTAGCTCGCGACTGAGTAAGGAAAGCCATCTGCGTGTTCTATTGTTCTCTTTCTTTCATCACCATGTCCATTCTTTCAACGGACTTGATCTTCGAAAACTCTTGGTTCATGTTGGACAAAGGCTCAGTGATGGTGATCGCTTGTCGCACTCCACCAAACATAGCATCATCGAGCCCCAACAAGAAGTGATGAATGCGATCTTCTTCTCTTCTTTTAACGTATTCTTTGGTCAGATTACAGGTGCAAGCACCGCACCTACACACTGGAGCAGAGTCATAATTGCTCAGATCTTCCCACAATACCTAAAGTTTTCTAAAGTATTTGATCACACTTTGGTTTCCTTGTCGGCATCGCGCAAGTTCTGATTTGATTTGTTGTATCCTGGGTCTGTTTCCCTCCGAGAAACAATCCTTTATCTCTTTCCAGAGCTCTTGCAGATCTTCCTTGTTTGCCAAGGTTCTTCTCACCTTAGCCTCCACGATATTTAAACTTGTTGAGAGCCAGTCTTCAAACTCCGGTGTTAGTTCATTTGGTTTCTTCACAGATCCATCAACGAATCCGTACTTTCTCTTGACTCAGAGTGTCGTCCACACAGCCTGAGCCCATTCATCATAGTTTTCACCGTTAAACTGGACATGTGCAATCACTGCGCTAGGGTTTTCGTTTGCTGCGAGCTGATAAACAGTTGTCGCGGCCAATCTCTTGCTTCGTTCGTCGCTTGTCTCAACAACCACCATCCCGTCTATCGAACCTTGCTCTGATACCATGTTAGTTTTGGGAGATGAGTTGCTAAGAATGATTCTCTGTGTCTTTAGATTAATCGATTACAACATATATATACAAGACGTATCCTAACTAACATTAATATACGAGATATCCTAGACTCTCACTAACAATTCGGATGATGAAACTCCATCTTCTGCATCATCTTCGTCTTTTTCCTCTTGTAGCTCCGATGAGATGAAGGAGAGAGAGATGGAAAATAATGGAGGTTACAAGAGAGAGAAACATAGGAAGAGAGAGAAGGAAAAGAAAAGGAAGAAGATAAAGATGAAGGAGAGAAAGAAGAAGAGGATGAAGCCAAATCAGACTGAAACTTTGGTAAAGGAGATGTTGATGGAGTTGGTACAACTAGTAATGTATTGGTTTTTTCAGTTAATATTTAGTTTTTGTTGGTACAATGTAAAACATGATTTTAGATCGCTAATGTTTACTGTAATTACAGATTTTAGCGTGTAGGTGTTGGACCAATTTAATTGGTTTATGTGAAGAGAAATTTGGGCTTTGGTTAAGTCCGTTATGAATGGCATATGCTTACACGTCAAGTAAAAAGCATAATAACGGTTCCGAGATTTGCTCTCGACGTGCGCCGTTTCTTGAGGACCAAGCTGGGGTCTTCAACAAGAATCCCTAACGCTAGTCTCCTCTATTTAAATCGATTGACTCTCTCTTCCAAAGAGAATTGAATCCGATCGCGTCTCTCTCTCTAAAAATCATCTCTCTTCCAACATATCTTTTAAGTCGTCGAGTGTGTTCGTTATTATCTTGGTTCCGTCAGATCTATCACGAGTTCTTCGTGCTTAGATTTAGTTGTTGTATCCTGGGCAATATTCGTATCCAACCGTTGAGTTACAGACGAATAATTTGAGTAAGGAAATAGGTTCTTATCTTGCCTCAACTTTATTCGAGTTTTATTTATTGATTATTATCGATTTCTTATTCGTTTATATTGTTTCTTATTGTCCGATTTTTTGCAAAGCTAACAATCTTACTCAAATTATATATTTTTCTTTAATCAATTATAAGAACGATTTTGATCTGTGTTCTTTTCATATTTCATTCAATCGGTTTGTTGGATTTCGAAATCGGTTTTCTAACGGTACTGCATTGGTTTTTGGTTGAAATTTATAACTCAACAATTGATTTCAAAAAATCAAAACCAATTTGATATTGGGTTTTAAAAACGTGTTTTAAAAAAATCATATTGGGCTGTTTACAGATCCGATTATTTTGAAAGCTTGTTTTCAGATTTTTAATTCCAAACACAATTTTAAAACGTGATTTTAAAACTTTTTTTTTCAAAATCAATTTTAAAAATGTTTTCAAGTCCTGAAATCTAAAAACCCACTGAACGTGGTACTAAAACCCGCAAAACGCATTATGTAAACCCGCAAAACGCACGATTTTTTCTGTTTCAGAAAACAGCTTGATTTTTTCCTGTTTTAAAAAAACAACATGATTTCTGTCTGTTTGTGAAAAAAGCACGATTTTTGCCTGTTTCTGAAAACAGCAGGATTTTCGATTTTTTGTGTGGTTTTTTTAAAACAGCACGATTTTCAAGTCCAGAAATCAAAACAACGCGATTTTCAGACAACTTTTTATGATTTAATTGGTTTAAATCGCATTACTGATCAGATATGTTTTTGGTCTACATGATGACTACCAAAGATCATACTCCCAAAAACGTTCCCCAGACTGATCCTCCAATTAGAACATGAAATGATACATGCTTGGGAACTAATAGGCTTGGGAACTGATACATACTTGAGAAATGAGACAACGACAGGAGGCATCGACCCCACACGTCACCTCACGTTCGGAGATGGTCTTTATCAAACTGGCAGTACGAGTGCTCCAGCTCCAACTATGCAACAGACAACTCCTGAGGTCATCACGAATGCTCTTGTGGTAAGTCTCGCACCAGAGAAATTCAATGGGAAGAATTTTAAACATTAGCAAAAGAGGGTGCTTTTCTACCTAGCACATCTGAGGATGGACAAGTTCATCACAGAGGAAAAACCTCTTATTCCTATCGAGATGGCTAGAAATCCTCACACTCTGTCTACCATAGACACTTGGAAGCATTCAAATTTTCTGTGCAGAGGCTTGATCTTGGCACATCTGACTTCCCCATTGTTTGATCTCCATGAGAAAATTCCCACGACAAAAGAGCTCTAGAGAACTTTGGATCACAAATACAGAGTTGAAGATGATGATTGTCAGAATTTTACAACAGAGAAACTCCTCAACTTCAAAATGGTGGACACAAAACCCATCATGGATCAGGTTGAAGCCCTACAGCTGATCTTCCATGAATGTGAAGATGAAGGTATGAAACTCTGTGAGTTATTCCAGGTAAATGTTGTCATGGAAAAGCTCCCTCCAAGCTGGGTAACGTTCAAGAACTACCTCAAGCACAAGAAGAAGAGGATGTCTCGTGAAGACCTCGTCCGAAAACTTCAGAGTGAAGCAGGGAACCGACACACTGATAGTTCCAGAGTAGAGGATCATAGCGTGTACGTGGCTGAAACAAAGAACAAAGGAAAGGGAAAAGCTAGGGCCTACCCTCAAGCCAATGCATACCCTCAAGCCAATGCCTACACTCCTGCTAGAGGACACCCTCGTGCTAACCCTCCTAAAACGGGTGCACCTCTCAGAGCTGCTGGACCAACCTTCAAGAAAAAGAGCTTTTAGAAGAAGGGTGAAAGGTTCGAGGGAAGGTGCAACTACTGCAACATAGTGGGACACAAATTCGAAGAATGTCGGAAAAGGCTAAAAAATGAGAGATATCAGGAAAATCTTACTGAAGAAGACATGTGTGTAGTGGTTACTAAAGCCGACATGTTTGAGGACAACCTAAATGGTGGTATGACACTAGAGCTACCACTTACATTTGCAATGATAGAGAAATGTTCAACACCTATCAGAAAAGCAAAACATACGAGAAGTTGTTATGGGGAACAAAGCAGTCTCAAAGGTTGCAGGTCGTGGTATTGTGGTTCTGAAGATGACTTCTGAAATGAAGATAAAATTGCTGAATGTGAATCATGTACCAGATATGAGCAAGAACCTAGTTTCTGGAACTCTGCTCAGCAAGCATGGATTTTCTATCTACCTTGAGGCAGACAAGCTGACAATTAGGAAGAATGGTACTCAAGTGGGTAGGGGTTATTGTAAGGATGGACTTGTCAAATTATGTGTCCAACCAGTCTCTCATCCTCTTAAAAATGTTGTAGTTCCAAAAGTTTATATTATTAAGAAAAACCTAGTTGCCTATTTGGTTGAGTCTTTTGATACATGGCACGAACGAGCAAAGATAAATGTGAAGTATGCGTATAAGCTAAACTCACTAAAACACCATCACCTCAAGTCGAACTAACTAAAGAACCTCTAAGGTTAATCCACACTGATTTTTGTGACTTAAAATACATACAATCAAGAGGTGGGAAAAAATACTTTGTGACTTTCATTGATGATTGCACAAAATACTGTTATGTATACTTATTACATAGTAAAGATAAAACCTTAGAAAAAATCAAGGAATATAAACTAGAGGTTGAAAATCAGCTTAAAACAACTATCAAAATTGTTAGAGGCGATAGAGGAGGCGAGTATGATGGTCCATTCAATGAATTCTGTAAAGAACATGGAATTACACCAGACTACTGCTCCTTATTCACCAGAATCTGACGGAGTTGCAGAACAAAAGAACCAAACTCTAAAGGAGATGATGAATGCAATGTTACAGGAATCTAGGTTGCCCTAGAACATGTGGGGGGGGGGGGGAGGGNNCTTACTACCAATTATATCCTGAACAAAATTCCACACAAAGTATCAGGCAAAACACCTTATGAATTAAGGAAAGGTAATGTACCTTCGTAAAAATACCTCAAAGTGTGGGGGTGCCTGGCAAAAGTGGCAGTACCACCTCCTAAAAAGGTAACTATTGGGCCTAAAACCATGGATTGCATTTTCATCGGATATGCACATAACAATAGTGCTTA
The DNA here is from genome assembly GCA_900406315.1 of Biscutella laevigata subsp. laevigata. Taxonomy (NCBI): domain Eukaryota; kingdom Viridiplantae; phylum Streptophyta; class Magnoliopsida; order Brassicales; family Brassicaceae; genus Biscutella; species Biscutella laevigata. The sequence goes on from OVAU01001421.1 coordinate 14,146, forward strand.
TCAATTTCTCGTGCACAAATCTGAAATATCATATATTCATGTGAATACAGTAATTGAATCAAGGAATGCGTCTTTCNATTGGGCCTAAAACCATGGATTGCATTTTCATCGGATATGCACATAACAATAGTGCTTATCAATTTCTCGTGCACAAATCTGAAATATCATATATTCATGTGAATACAGTAATTGAATCAAGGAATGCGTCTTTCTTCGAGAACATCTTTCCGTGCAAAGAAAAACAAAGTTCAAAACGAACTCGAGAAGAAAGGGACGAAAATAACTCAGAGAATGAGACAATTGTCGAAATTCCTGGAAACGATATTTCAGATAATAAGCCAGAAGATGAACTTAGAAGGAGCAAAAGAGCTCGAAAGGAAAAGTCTTTTGGAGATGAGTTCCTGATGGCATTTTTAGTAAAGAAATATCCACGAACCGTGACAGAAGCGATGTCTGCATTAGACGCTCCGTACTGGAGCGAAGCCATCTAAAGTTGATACGTCCTTAGCCGGGATCGAAACGCTTGGAGACTTAAAACCGATACGGCCACGGGTGAGGTGGCCAAGAAGGTGGTTCTCTCAATTCCTGCGGGCAAATGAGCTAAAATTTTAGAAAGGTTCCTAATATGCAAAAACAAAGAGAACAGTCGAAAGAGATTGAAAGAAGGAAGAGTTTAGGCTGTGAGTTTGATGATGAGGCCGCAAGGCCACAACCGTAAGGCGATGACGCCACAGCCGGCGGGGAGTGAACGTGCTTCCTTTGACCGGTCCTTCACGAATCAGAAATGTCTCTCGA
>OVAU01001422.1:0-14939 GCA_900406315.1 Biscutella laevigata subsp. laevigata
AACCTCTGGTCACTTTGGGAGGAGAAATCCGACCACACCATCTGTATGCATAACCATCTGGACATTTACTCAACCTGCCACACCAGATCGTTGTAAGGGGATGGGCGGTCTGAGTGCATAAACACTTAGTCTCTTAGTCAACCTGCAACACCAAACCTAACTTAAGCCTAAGGTAATGAGAAGGGAAAGAGACTACAACCCATTTGAACCCCCGAAAGTTCTGAACAGGTTGAGAAGTATGGTTTTGGTTGAATTGATATAGTCTGAGATTAGTTCATTCTTTAGTTATTATTATGGAGCTTTGGGATGGTGTCTGGTTTTCATCGGAGTTAGATGCTTGAAAGATTTACACTTCTACATGCGGGTTACTCTTTCATGCTTTGTGAGTTAGCTTGTTTGGTCTGCCTTACTTTTAACCCACTGATCTGATTTCCGCTTGTTTTCAAACCTCTTCCCTCTACTTATCTTTTGCCTAGCTTGAGGACAAGCAAGGGTTAAGTTTGGGAGAGTTGATAGAAATGATTTTTATAGGTTTCTAACTGTCGCTATTGATCATATTTACATAGTTTAGGCCGCATTTAGAGTTTTTTAGGATTGCATCTTGCATATTCTGCGTTTCGGGTGTCTGGAGTGGATCTATGCAAAGAAGAGGAGCAATTTGAATCAAAAAAGACCAAAGATCAACCAAATTAGCATCAAGGATCAATGACGGGATTCAGAACTCAAAGAACGGGTCAAGAAGCATCTGGATCAGGCAGTTGGATCGACCAGAGCTGCTCGATCCAGACCAAAACACATAAAGGAAGCAGCTTGGATTGACGGAGCAGATCGACTAGCCTTGGTCGATCCAAGATCCAACCTTTCTGGATCGACCAGCCTTGGTCGATCCAAGATCCAGTCTTTCTGGATCGACCAACTAGATCGACCAGGCTTGGTCGATCCAACGTTCAAAACTGAAGCCTTCCAGATCGACGGAGAAGATCTACTTGCGTTGCTCGATCCAAGATTCAACCTTTCTAGATCGACACACTGGATGGACCAGCGTTGGCCGATCCAAGATCCCAACATTGCAGATCGACCAACTGGATCAGGCAGCGTTGGTGGATCCAAGGCAAAATCTGAAAAGTCAAAGCTGCGTTTTAGGGTTTGACTAGCTTGTTTTTACCTCATTTGGAACTCTATAAATACTCTCTTATCTCCAAAAAAAAAAAAAAAAAAAGNTTAATCTTGTATTGAACCTCTCTTGTTATTAATTTTAATCTAGTGTTTATTGCTTTAATCTTTTAGATCTCTTTAGTTGAGTAGTTGTTTATTATCTGCCTTACTATTTTTCTTAAATCTAAGAATGGAATCTTTGTTTCTTATGAGTATTTTTTATTTCTCTATGGATTGTGAGTAGTTCATTCCCTAAGTAGATGATTAGGTTAGATTAGAGAGATTTGGCAAAGTTTATGGTGTTTAAGGACTCAGAATCACAAGTATCTTAATCTCATAAGATGCTCTTAATGACTAGGTTGGTTTTGGCCAAGCTGACATGGATCTAAAGAAGACTTCTGCCCGAGAGGTGCTATTAGTCGTTTGTTCAGTCTTATGTTATGCTTAGGGTTTTAATATCAAGAGATTGAGTTATTGCTTTGACTGGTTGTTTAAGATGTTCATACCAAACTATTTAGCATGTATTGATTTTGGCAATCTTTGTACTTCACGTATGTTAGTAGGTTCGTCTTATAGATGGGTAATGTTAATGCTTCTTGATGTGTTTGCAATCAGCAAAACATCATTGTGTTTGCTTTAGGATTAGGATAGGGGTCTCCGCCACGAGAGTGGGTTGACCCAGATTAGAAAACCCTGAAATCTGAGATCGTCTGGTTTTTTGAAATTAAACACCCAGACTTAAGTCTTGTCTTCTGAAATCAACTGCCTGGTCATCTGCTTAGATCTTTATTATCTGAATTTCTCTATCATTAGTTAGTTTACTTTTACTGCTTCGACTTATCTTGTTAATCAATTAATCATCTGTTAGGATAGCTTTAGTGACAGTAAGGCTTCCGTCACTTAGACTTTTTAGACACTCTAGAGAATCTATTGTTCTAGTACACTCCCAGGTTGGTTCGACATTGTAAACCCGAATTCTAATCACCCCAGCATAACAGTTATTACTCCAAGTCTCTAAAACATAGAGATATCCGGGGTAAAAACGACTGTTTCACCTTGAAACTCATGCCATGGATCCTTACCATCACTTGAAGAAGGAGGAAGAGCCGATTCCATGCAACTTCCTCATCTTGTCTTCAAGTGCTTAAGCTGGTTCTTTGAGATCTCGGGGTACTCTTCCTTCGGTGAGGTTTTTCCCAATGGATTTACTCACAAAGGTTTTATGAGGCCCATTGCACAGTAGATCTCTCCTAAGACCGCACCAAGGCTCATCCGAAAGTTTATGACCGTTAGGATGCATTCTTGGTTCTATCTTAAGCTTGGCGTTTTTTCTGAAGTTATTCAGGGTTTATTTTAGGGTTTATTTTAGCTTCCTTCCTTTTACTATATAAACATAAACCCTCGTAAACCAAACTATAGTCTTTTAGCTTTCATTTTAAAATCAAAAAGGAATATTTTTCCCATGGAAACTCTCTTTGAGAATGTGTCATATTTCTCAAAACCATTTGGTGTGTAATATCCAAAGGCTTATCAAGGTTTATCTAGGGTTCTTCCACACCCCTAGTGGTCCTTCTCACTCCACCATTTTGTTCCATCCTTCCACCTCCATCTTTCACTTCCCCATTTCACCTCCATTGGCTCTATTTGCAAGCTCACGAGTTCTTCATTGTATCACCAAAGGCCACGCCTTTATTCATCAAGCCTCTGCCCCATTAAGTCACCTCCTTCATCAGGCCACCTTCACATTCACCATCACTCACGGCCTCAAGCTTCAGCACCTTTCATCATCTTCACTCCATTTCACCTCCAAGACTTAAAGATCTCAACTTTCACACACATCTCCAAATCTCCTTGTTACTGCTTGGTTCGACCCTTGGGAGGCGTGTATTAGTTCTCGACCAGATGATCCTCAAGATAAATTTCATAAATCTAGTTATGTTTAATTCAAATGCTTATAAAACCGTTTTCATTCAATTCCATTTTTTCGCAAGAAAATCTTGTGAGCAAAGGAAGATAATACGAGTTAGGAAGGTTTCTCGTCCCTTCTTCGTAGACAATTGTTAATTTCTCTTTTACGACCTTTAATTATTAAAACTAAATTTATTATTACGACACACTACGTTTCGTAGAAAATATGAATAACGAACAAGTATCCGTTGTAAATGAAACATGATTTCTTCGGGCATATATCTTGGAATAGTTTATTAGAAACTGACAAGATATTGTTGTCGGTTTTCGCTAGAGTAGTACCGACGACATAATTCCATCGCTACGCCGTCGAAATGGAGCGGTGAAAATCTGTCGAAGCAGTCCGACTAATCTACAAAAACAAATTAATACGTTAATTTTATTTATTCATTGAAGCAAACATATTTCTCCAAGGTTTTCTTTGAAATTCAGAACAATACCTCTTTAATGGGTTCTCCTTATGCTTCTCCATTTGTTTCGAGTAAAAATGTCCAAGAAACACTCTGGTTTGTACGAAACCAACACGTAACCCATCGTGAATCCTAAGAAGATACCAGGTATGGATCCAACTACTGCAGCTATCCAACTTATCACCTCTCCTTCATCTTCCTCTGCCTCTTGCGTTTCAGTTTTTTGCAATGTTTTCTTGTGGATATCTAAACAAGCTTTGTCAAGTGAAGGCCCATAGAGTCCAGGGTTTTCCTCAAAAGAAGAACAATGCTGCGTCTGAAATTGAGAGCCACCTGGTAGTAGACCTACAAGCTGGTTATGGGAGAAGTTCATGTAGGCAAGGTATGTGAGTTTCCCTAGCTCTTGTGGTATTTCTCCTGAAAGCTTGTTTTGGGAAACATCTAGTGATTCAAGTTGTTTCAGATTAGCCATTGATGATGGGATGTGGCCACTGAAAGCATTGTTTGACAAATTCAGCACATGAAGCTCTGTCAAGAGACCAATGGACCTTGGAATCTCTCCTTCAAATCTGTTTCCGGAAAAGTCGATTGCTATGTAGATTTTTAGAATACGTACCAACTCCATTGCTACGCCTTTATTCATCAAAACCATTGAATCTACGTAATATGTTGTACCCATGTAACTTCGGCTAAACCAATCTTCATTTTCTCCAAGTGAGAACATAGCAGTCCAGTTTACAAACGAATCTGATGGCAAACTTCCATTGAAGTTATTATGGGGAATGTCGACGATTCGTAGCGTAGAAAACTTGGCAAGCTGAATTGGTCCATGGAAAGCATTTGAGCGAAGGACAAGAACTTGTAGCTTGGGCAACGAACTCAACCAGAAAGGAAACTTGTCATTGATCTTGTTGCTTTCCACATTAAGAACTTCAAGAACAGAGGTATGGACCAGAGATCTTGAGAGCTTTCCCATGAGTTGGTTATGGCCCACATCAAGCGACACTAGACTTTCAGATATGTTCTCAGGAAGACCTCCACTTAGACGATTCTGTCTAAGAATTAAAGCTTGAAGCGCACTACTGAAATTTCCCATGCAGAGAGGGATTGAACCATTGAATTGGTTGTTTGATAAGTCGAGAGTGTTCAGAGAGCGCAACTCACATATCAAAGAAGGGATATTGCCAGTGAAATTGTTGTTGGCACCCGATAAGTAACTCAAAGATGGTTCTTGAAAAGAGGATGGTCCATAGTTCGTTGGTCTTTCGAAACCAATAAACATATTGTTGGAAAGATTACTGTAAAGTTGGCAGTATCCATAACCAGCCAGGAACTTCACCTTTGATTTTATTGTTGGAAAGGTCTAGATATGTCAATCTAAGTTGGGTTCTTAGGAGCTCTGGAAACTTAGTGATACCGCATCCTGACAAGTTCACCTGACTTAGAAATACCAACGGAGGACTTGAAACTGAAGTCTTGTTTGTGACGGAAACTTGGATGCCTGAGAGATCCAATGTATATAGTGACTTTAAAGATGATAAGATTGTATTCAGGTCAATCACGGTGGTGGGGTTCAAATGGGAAAGGTCAAGTGTCCCAAGGTTGACTAATTTGAAAATGGATAATGGGATTGGCCCTGTGAAATTGTTATAGCCAAGACGTAAATCTCCTATGTTAGATGATATATTCCCAAACTCAAGAGCGCCATTAAATTGATTATTTCCCAAATCAATGTAAGTCAAAGAAGGAATAGAGAAGAGAGAAGAAGGGAGCATTCCGGTAAAACCGTTGTTATCAATATAAAAGAATACCAAGTTGGAGAGTGAGCTAATGTTAGTAGGAAGTGTTCCTGTGAAATGGTTGCGAGAAAGTGATAAAGATATGAGTTTTGTCATAATAAAGGGAAAGTTGCCACTAAAATTGTTATCTTCACAAGCTAACTCAGTGAGCTGATTCAAACTGCCAAAAGAAGAATGGATTTCACCAGAAAAATTGTTCTGTGAAATGTCGAGAAAGGTAAGATCCGAAAGATTTCTTAGTAGAGAAAAGATTTCACCAGAGAAATTGTTTTCACAGAGACTAAGAGCAGTCAGATGAGAAAGGTTTTGAAGTGAAGATGGGATTTCACCAACAAGATTGTTTCCACAAATGTGAAAAGAAGTAAGATGAAAAAGATTTCCAAGTGAAGATGGGATTTCACCTGAAAAATCATTTTGAGAGAGGCCAAGAGTGGTGAGATGAGACAAGTTTCCAAGTGAAGATGGGATTTTACCACTCAAACGATTACTAGATAAGTCGAGAGTTTCAAGGTTTGAAAAACTTCCAAGTGAAGATGGTATTTGACCTGTAAAATTATTACCAGAAAGATCGAGAATGGTTAGAAAACGAAAGTAATGAAGCCTAAAAAGAGTACTTTTGGAAGTGAGCTGACCATTGAGACAACTGGAACTAAGATTTAGACTGATCACATCCCCTGACATGGCATCACATCTGATACCATCCCAAAAACAACAATCACTCTTATTCACCCATGACTCGAGCTTCGGACTCCCATCAAGACAAGGCTTCATAACCTCAAACTCATTCTTGAACTCAAGAATTGCATCCCTTTGTTCGGGGTGACACAAGGGTCTAGTAGGAAATGCAAACCCGTCTTGAAAATAAGAGATGAATAAGAAGAGGAAAGAAAGAGTAATATGAATGAAACTGATTGAGTTCCAAGAGCATTCCATCTTCTTTAAGTTTTTTGGTTTGTTCATATTCAGGATAATGAAAAATGTGATGGTAACATTGTTTCATGCTCATATCTTTATATAATTCAATCCACATACCTTGACTGACTTAAAGGCGTAGAGTAAAAGTCTTCTCCAATCTGTCCATCACATATAAAGACGAGACGCGTATAGATATTGCCAATAAAGTTTAAGTTGATTTCAGTGGCTAACGAGTCAACACGATTTGAATTTTCTTTCTTTTTGGTCATATCATTATAAACCTGTCTACTCTAGAGAAAACCAAATTGTAATTAAGCTTTAAAGGAAGAAGTTACCACCCCGGTTTCAATTTATGAGACGATTAAGTCATAGATATTAACAAATTAGATAGATATGATGAAAACAAATTTGTTTAAAATTCGTTAGTGATGAGTTCTCTTATAAGCTCTGCAAAACATGCATCATGGCTCCAACAAGCCTCTTGATCTTGGTTGATGATATCATCAATGTGTCCTCCATGCTCAGCTTTAGTTTGATTCCATGCTCCTTTTTCAGCTCCTCGTCTAATGTTCTACAAAATCATAGGATCTTTCGAGCTGTTTAGAACTTCCTTGAACATTTCCTTAGCTTCAAGCTCAGCTATACAAACTGATCCAGTGTTCCTTCTTTAACTCCTTGTTTAAGGTTTTCTATAATCATATCAACTAAGAACCAAAGCAAAAGCCTCAGGTGGGCTCTCGTTCTTCCACTCTATTTTGGCATGATGATTGTAACTATTTAGGTTCTGTGATAGATATCAAAGACGCAAGTGACCCAAGAATTTGGAACCTATATGCTTCTCTGGTACAAGGCTGGAGATCCTCTCATCGATATCGTAGGCACCCAATCTGCAAATTGTTAAGGGAATGCATCCCCGAAACTCTCTCTCTCCAGATCCTCACAAACGACATTATTTCTTATGGAGAAATTCCAGTTCATCACCTCTAGGTATATTCTCAACCTTTGGCCGAGCTACACCTATAGGTTATTTGAACTGGAATTTGCGATTCAGATATTTTCCAAGATAAATTGAGGTAAATTTGTATATTTTATCTAAATTGAGATTCATATATTTTCCAAGATAAATATAACAATAAATAAATCTAGATAGATTAAAATTTGTTATAAATAATAATTCATTATAAATCAAACAGTAAATTAAGATTATCTTAATATCTAGAATAATCTTAATATTAATAATATTTAAATATAATCCATATCATTTTTTGCTGATAATAATATCTTTATAATATTATTGTACAAGTACGTTTAATAAAATAAATTGAAAATTAAACAATATTACTTTTTATATCATTATAAAAAATATATGAAAGAACAATGTTCCAATAGTCATTATAGAGTTAAGTGATGTAAGAGGCAAGCTAGCGTTTTCTTTAGGAGAAAAAAATCGCCTAAAACATTTTGCAAACTTTCCATTTTTATGATCAGTTAATATTTTCTTGCTTCAGTGTCAAGCGTGCGACTTAGGTCTCCAACTCTTCCATCTTTATTTATGGGAGAGTCCTCAAGGGGGCCAAGAAAAATTCGCTTCAATCCAAACTCATTTGATGGACCTAACCTTTTGTTAGCCACGCTTGGTGGCCAAGTCCGATAACTTGGGCCATACTGCCTGGAATATTGCGTTCTTGATGGTTATGGAAAGCTAACTCAAAGATGTACACATTCATAATAGTCTTGCATCATATTATTTTTGGGAAGAGTTCTGAATAGTCCAGTCTTTATCAGCTTGAGATCGGTCTCTTCAACAACGTTTGCAAGAAATGAGATAACTTCCTAAGTAATGCTCAAAATGGCATGCGGCAAATTTATGTAGAAATTAGACGTCTCTAACTTTGGCCAAAATTGCAACATGGACGTGTCTGGTTAGGAAACTATGGATTTTTCCATTTCATGCTGATTACCGACAGTTTTAGCGCCTTTTCACGAATCTTGCTTCCTAGCTCAAAAAACCAAAAAAAAACATAAAAACATTTAAAGATATCCAACGTTAAGCCAGTATTAGCACCAAAACCATCAATAATCAAGCCTACACGAGTGTAAATTAGACACTCATCATACCCTCACACTTAGACTTTAATTGTCTTTATCTTAATCAATTCGTAAGGCTCAAGAACGGTGAAGTTCATTACTGATTTATGGCTTACTAGGTCACAAGAAATCATCATATCCAGACCTAGTTACTTGTTTAGAGTTTGAGAGTAGGGGAATTAGTCACTACAAGAAACCACACATTTTGCGACTACAATCTGCGACTACAAAGGTAGTCGCAAAAATGAGCGATTGTTGTGCAACTAATACTAGAACTAAAATGCGACTACGTCTACGTAGTTGCATAGTAGTCTCAAATGTGTGACTACAACAACAAAGTCGCAAATTTGCGACCTTTTTGCGACTGTGTAGACGTAGTTGCAAAATATGCGAGTTAAAAGCGACTAATACACATAGTTGCAGAGCCGTGGTCGCAATTGTGGTCGATTTGACATGCAATTGCAAATTAGTCGCACATTGGTGATACCAATGTGCGGCTACGGTCAAAGGTCGCACATTTGCGACTAATGAGGAACTCCATATAGTAGTCGCATATCTATAGTCTCACTTGTGGTTGCACTTTCTGGTAGTCTTAATCGTAGTCGCAAATGAGTGGAAAATATATCGTTAAAACACATTTAAATCGCTAATGGGATAGTTGTATCTAACTTTCGCAGCCCCATAGGGAGTCGCAAATGTAGTCGCAAATTTCCCTATATATACATCACAGACTATCGATGTATGGAAAAAAACATAAAAACTTATTAAGAAAAATTTATGAACAATAATTGGAATTCGAGAGAGTGGATGTACCGACGAATCGATGAGGAAAAGAACAACTTTCCGGTGGAGTTTTGTGCCGGTGTAGAAGAATTCATGAACATGGAGGGAAATCTGCCAATTGCGGAAAGTAGTGGGGGTAATTTTTATTGTCCATGTATTACTTACAAGAACGAGAAATTTCTTATATGCCGTAAAATTTGGACGCATCTGCATAGTAGATGATTTATGCCAAATTACTACATGTGGTATCAACATGGGGAAGAAATGAATATTGATTTAGGAAGAAGTTATAATATCAATCAACAAAATCGTAGTGATCATCAAGAAGAGGGGGGTAATAATATGGGTGACAGATTTGTGGAGATGATTGATAATGCATTTAATGATAATTTGGTCCTTGATAACCAATGACATATTAATGATCACGGTTATCAATAGCTGGAAGAACCAAACGAGGAGACAAGAAAGTTTTAGAACATGTTGGAATTTGCAAATAATCCATTGTACGATAGTTGTCATGAAGGGGACGATCCGAAGCCGCTTGGTGGACGAAAGCCATGGAATTTCTCGCTCAAAAGTGCCTTCAAGTATTCATTCTCCTCCCTATAGACCTCGAATTCTGAGCGGTCGAAGAAGAGGAGGCACCTACATTGTACCGTCCTAAGTCATAAAGACGTCCCTTACTTGAAGGAGTATCCTGCAAAAAAAAAAAAAACAAATGGTAGTTTAGAAGTTTCATTATGGTTATTATTATAATTGTTATAATTAAACATATAATTGAGTTGATTAATAACCACGGGGATTATTTGGTCAATAACATCTCAAGGAAGCTCGTTGAGGTAGATATATCTTCTGACGAGAGGCACGGAGGCTGAGATAGACGCTCCTCCTGAGTCTGGTTCACCGTCCATAGTGATATGTTGCGACCCATCCGTGTTGCTCGAAACTTCGGGTTGAATTGATGTGTCGCCTACTGAAGGGGAAGAACTAGAAGAGCCTTCACTACGCACATAGCGCGAAGGCCCTCGACGTACATATGTTAACATTAATTTTTATAAAATTACGTTTTATTTTCTAAATTTATTAAAATTCATAAAATCTATCTAAACTTTATAAGATTTACAAAAATACTTCAAATTCATTAATTCATTAAATTTCATTTAAAACTCATAAACTCATTTAAAATCCTAAAATTCATAAAACTCATTTAAACATCATAAAACTTGTAATATCCTTAAAAATCATAAAATTCATTTAAAATTAATAGAATTCAATAAAATTCATAAAAAACATAAAATTCAATAAAATTCATAACAAAATTTTTAAAAACAGTTTCACAATCAAATTTAAGTAAAAGACAGTTTACACTTCTAAAAAAACAATTTTACAAATTGAAAACAACGTTTTGGATTTCTAAAATCAAAAAGTTTTACATAATTTATCTTAAAACTTAAAATTCTTTTAGTTTTCATCCTAAATCCAAAACTCTAACACCCTAAACAGATCGATTTCAATCCTAAATATGTTAAGATGAACATATCACATTTCTAATCCTATAATCTAACATTTAATCGGTTGAAATTGATTATATTTGGGAAGATAGAGAACTTATATGGAGTTTCAGCAACAAACGGTGGTGAAACGACAAGGATTCGGTAGAGAAGACGAAGAGCTTCGGTGAGGAGGAGTTGCAAAAATGGAGAAGAGAAGACAATAAGCCTCGGTTAAATCTAAAAATTTCTGACGTGCCCGACCTGTCTATTATCGGTCGAAATTTTTAGGTTTAGCCACCAAAAAATTATGGTTACCGCGTAAATTTTCACATTCCGTCGGAAATCCGTCAAAGGTCATCATAATTGATTGGGTACATTTTTTCATAAAAACCAGCTTGTAGAAAACCATCAAAAATATCTGACGACTTTCTGATGGAAAATCTGAAGGTGTAGGGTAATAAACCCCTAAACGATCAAATGGCTGAACAAATACGAAAAATGAGATTGTATGAACCTCATATATAAATGTAAATGTAATAATAAATGAGTTAGCCTTGATAAAATGGAACATTCTTGAAAAAAACGTTTTAACGATACAACAACTCCTTAATGAACCTTACATTATATTAGCGAGTTAGGTTATATCGTTTGATTTTTACTATTTATGTAATGATCATTAAAATGACTTAGTATACTAAAACAAAATGTTATGTTGTGACATACATCGATTTAAAACAATAACTGACGACTTTATGAAGGATTTAATTTCCGTTGGAAATCCCTCAGAACTCCGTCAAATCTACATGGTAATATAACGGCGAAATTTGTCAGAAATCCGTTGGTGATTTGGTCGAAAATCCATCAGAAATCCATCAGAAACTGCATCGGTAAAAAATCGTCGGAATCCGCCAGAATCTATTGACGGATTTTTTAGGGGTGTAAATCCGTCGGAAATTACCTGTGGTTTCTGATGTTTTCGACGAGTTTAATGTTGCAAAAAATCCGTCGTATACCCGTCAAAACGCCGTCGGAAAATTAACCCGTCGGAACTTGAAGGTAGATTTTAATATGGTTGAATAACGTGTAGACTGTTGGGCTCAGCTAATTATTTGGATTTTGCCAGACCAAAACCAAGCGACGGGTTCATATTACGAGACAGAAAAATTGATGCGTAATTTAGGCATTTCGTATCATACAATTGACATGTGTATCGAGAATTGTAGATTTTTCGAAGCACCTAGATATATGCGTAGCAACGGTCGGAAAAAATATCATACAGTCGTATGTGGTATATGTCGGTTGTAGACCAATTAAAGAGAAAGTATCAACTCGAGAAGAATGCTAAAGCAATGAGATGACACGCAAAGCATGAGTTAGAGGACGGAACAATGATTCATCCATCTGGTGCAGCGGAATGGAAAGTTTTTCAGAATTTACATCCTAGCTTTGCTGGAGAACTGATAGTAGACATGTTCACTATGTCACTATTGGTTAAAAAGAAGCTAGATATCTACTTGGTGAAATGTAGTATAGTGGTTTGAGATGGATGATGATGAGATGGAGATTATGTCGAACAATAATTCGGGGGTTGATTACACACTAATTCTTTAAAGAGAATGAGCTAAGTCTAGGTAGAATATAGATGATGTTTTGTCACGAAACAATCACTATCAAAACATAAACAAACGGAAACAATGAGAAAAAGTAAACTTAAAGTCACAAAGTCAACAAAAACGATTTTAGCAAATATAAGAGAGAACTAAGTGAATAGGCATAGGTAATCGAATCGGGTGGTCAAGCTAAGATTCATATGACTCAATAATATCATAACAATGCTTATCCTTAGTTTAAGAGCTGTCCAAATTAGGCTAATTCAATCCCTTGGTAAAATCCTTTTTACCAATCATGCAAATGTACAATCCCTTGACTAATCACATGATCAACAAGCAATAAACTCTAATCTATGCAACTACTAAACAACCCTAGCACAATTCCTTGGTTAGGCCTCATTTAGCACTTAATTGATTCATTCAAACATTTCATCGAACACCTTCCGAGCAACAAAATGTCTAGGCTCTAGGTTTGATTAGCTACTTCAAAACTAGTATTAAACACATCAATCAAGTGAACATAAAGATAATCTAAGCCATAAGAAATCCAAATAAATGCTTGAGCACCCTAATCTACCTAACTCATTCACTGAGCAAAAGAACTACTCACTAATCATGGTTTTAAAACCAAATCTCATAAGAGAAACATGTTTAAACATGATGAGATCAAGATAAGAAGAAGATAAAGATGGAATTTCAATATTAAAAACAAGTTCTTACAAGAGATTAAGAGAGAGTTCTAGAGAGAAAATGTAAAATCAACTTAAAAAAACTTCAGAAAAACTAGGATTTTGATTCCTATTTATGGTATCTCCAAAAACAACTTAAAATCGCTTTGGTTTTCTCAAACGAGAGAGCTGCCAGACCGGTACTTTGTAATTTCTTGGCCGGTACTTCCTTCGAGATCTCGCTGTGAGTAGTGTACCGGCCTATCTAGACCGGTATCGATTCACCGGTATTGAGTCTCCTAAAACAGCTGTGGGGTCAATCCCAGTCTAGTGTGACTGATGCCCCTTCACCGGGGCTAGTCCTATAATTGTTGCCGTAAGTTCACCCCCGGTCAGGCGAAGCCGAGGTGTGTAGCCGGTATTGATTATCCTAAAACTCCCGTGAGTGAGATACCGGTCTGTCTAGGACGGTATGCTTGGCCGGTGCTCCTGCTCAAGTACTCGACTTAATCCTTGTGCTCCAGTTTTAGTTCCATAACGCTTCTTTCGCCCGATTTTCATCCAATGCTTCGCTGAACACCTGAAATATGAATATGCAATGCAAATGGACCTAAAAATCTCTAAATGCAATCTAAACTAATGCAAAATGGATGAAAATGATACTTAAAACCCCACTAAAAACATAACATATCAACTCCCCCAAACGTATCATTTGCTTGCCCTCAAGCAAAGAAAATTTCAAGTAAGGAGAAGAGGTTTGAAAAACGAGAACCGAACAGCCAAAACTCAACGATGAGAGCGTTTTCAAACTAGCATAACTACTTGTCTTATCATTTAAGCCAAACCGCAATCCACCATTATTACCAAGTCATGAAAATCGACTTAACTATCCTAAGTTGCTTTCCTACATTCATTCAAAGAGTATGAAACATGATCAAAGCCAAGCACAAGGTTTCATTTGGTTTAGTGAAAAGGGGACTCTATGATAAAGAGAAAGTTCCACATTACAATGGGGTTGTTTGTAATTCGGTTTCTCTCGTGGAGTGAAAGGATTATAGTAAAAGCAAGAAAGACATAGAGCAAGGGGCATACAACATCAAGCATCCATCTAACCCCATCAAATGCACTTAGTCAACCCACCTAATTCTTTTCTAAGCTCACACCAATTCTTTTCTACCTTAAGAGATCTTTTTTCTTTTCTTTGCTCTAGGCTCTTTTTCATTTCTTTTTGTATCTTCTCTTACCCCATGGCTATTCTTTTGAATTCGGTTCTTTTCTTTTGCCAAAGACTTCTTTCATGGAGCTTAAACTTTCATTTTTATTTTCTTTTTATGCTAGAGTCTAGCTAATCTTTTCTTCTTTCTTTTGACTATCGTTAAGGTTTCTTTTCTTTTATTTCTTTGGTGGTTTCCTTCTTTTTCCTTTCTCCAAACCTCTTTTCTTTTATGTTTTATCATCTATCCAAACATTCCTTCTCAATAGGCAAAATCAACTTAAGCTATCCATGAACCAAACGAGTCAAGTCCTAGATATACCCAAACATTTCCATTTCCATTCCAAGCCTATTCTACCCTAGCTACCCGGATATATGCTTTCAATTGTCGCTCTAAATCTTGCAATATTTTACAAAATCATCACTCACTTAAAAATAGACAATGAACTCACAAGTGTTTCGACTTAGGGAGCTTCGGGTGAGAGGAAATCATCCTCAAGGTGAGGATGACCAAGCCGGGCTAATAGTGTTTCGGTTTGTGAAGCCCAAACTTGTGCTTGAAATATTAGAAGCCATGTAACACAAGTGAAATAGCTTGATCATACTAATTAGTAGTCCAAATTAAAACTCCAATAAAATGAAAGCAACAATAGTCTAGCAAACATCAATACCAATGACAAAGCTTTTTAAGCTTCAAGTCCTAAGGCTATAATCTTGAAGATGCTTCGAGACTACTAGGCTAAAATCGATGATCGCGAGTTCTAGGTGTTTTGGTTCCCTTTTGAAAACGAATGCAATGTGATGCGCCCCCGGCTAGACAAAGAGAGTGGATCGATG
>OVAU01001423.1:0-14077 GCA_900406315.1 Biscutella laevigata subsp. laevigata
TTTTTTAAGTAGATAAACTCTGTTTTAATATAATAGATTATCATTTTAATTACAAGAAAGTTTCAGATTCTTACCAAAAAAAAAATTGAACACACGTCCTAAGTATTCTAGAAAGAAGAACAAAAGATCACTCCCCTTTAAACTAAGAAAAATGAAAATCTGACGAAACAAAACCTAAATTAAAACCCGCGAGGGGTTTATGAACTGAACAAAGACCCTTAATTACTCAGACTCACTTCACTCATTTCAATTCTCAATTTCTTTCTGAAATTCGAATCCCTGAATCCCAAATTCGTTAGGAGAAGATGAGTTTCGCTGCCTTCAAGATGATGCATTGTCCAACCGGCATCGAGAATTGTGCCTCCGGCTATATCACCCACTCCCTCTCCGATTCAACGCTGCAGATTCCGATTGTCTCCGGCGATGATCTTGACGGCCAGTGGCCTGCTCCTAAGCGCGGCATAGGTCCAGTGCCTAACGTCGTTATAACCGCTGGAAACATCCTTGAGGTGTACGTGGTTAGGACTCAAGAGGAAGGGAATAGTCAGGAGGCGAGGAATCCGAAGCTTGCTAAGCGTGGTGGAGTTATGGACGGTATCTCTGGTGTTTCTCTCGAGCTCGTTTGTCATTACAGGTAGGTGGTGTAGGTAAATACCATCAAAGTCCAATGTGTAGTGTTTGATTTATTAGTTGACGATGTGATTGGTATTGAGGATTGTAGGTTGCACGGTAACGTTGAGTCAATTGCGGTTTTACGTATGGGAGGGGGAAGTTCTTCTAAGAGGAGAGATTCGATTGTATTGACATTTCGAGACGCAAAAATTTCGGTTTTGGAGTTTGATGATTCTATTCAGGGTCTTCGAATGAAGTAAGAGTTTTCTGAACTGCACTTGCTTGTTTGATTGCATTAGAACTGTTTATTTGCTCTCTCTTCAGCTTATTCAATGATTTTACAAGATTTTTTGTGTCCAACTGTTCGCTAAACAGTTGGACACTTCTCAAACTTTTGATCTTATACTGAAACATTCTTATTGCCTCTCTGTGTGGTTGTTTCTTCCAGCATTCGGCATTTGATCCCATGTACATGACTTCAACTTCAACTAATAAAATATGTGGCTCCTTTTCAGTTCGATGCACTGTTTCGAGGGTCCAGATTGGCTTTACCTGAAAAGAGGAAGAGAGTCCTTTGCTACAGGCCCCTTGGTAAAGGTGGATCCTCAAGGCAGGTGTGGTGGCGTTCTTGTTTATGGTTTGCAGATGATCATACTTAAGGCTTCTCAGGTTTATTTTCGGCCTCTGGATAAATTTACAATCATATATTTAATTTCGTTTATGATATGCCAAGTAGAGCTCCCCATATCAAATTTTATGATGTATCCCTCTCTTTTAAGTGTTACTTTATCTACTCTGTGCTTTGGTCTCCAGGTTGGTTCTGGATTAGTCGGAGATGATGATGCGTTCAGTTCTGGAGGGACAGTTGCTGCCCGAGTCGAATCATCTTACATAATCAACTTGCACGATCTGGACATGAGACACGTCAAAGATTTTGTCTTCCTACATGGTAGGTTTAGCAAGCGAAGTTTCTCCATGGAGATGCAGTTATCTTTTTGTTTTGATTTTAGTTCTCTTCATGTTTTCTTCTTTTAAAAAAACTGCATTGGATCTTTTGCCCTTGAATGGGTTTAGCTTGCTAACTTGTTGGTTTTAGACGAGATATCACAACAAACAACACCGAAGCTGTGTATTTCCTCGCTTTTATCCAGATGATACATTTCTGGTCATGATGACAGTTTGAAACAAGGGAATAAGTATTGTTGATTTTTGGATAACTACCTGTCTGCAACTTTATATATTATGGTTCTCTAATTATGCAGAACGTGAACAAATCAAGTGGTGATTCTTCTAATTATATGTTTTTACATCTTGTGTCTTGTTCAGGTTATATTGAGCCTGTAATTGTCATCCTTCAGGAAGAAGAGCATACTTGGGCTGGGCGAGTTTCATGGAAGCACCATACTTGCATGCTTTCTGCTCTTAGTATCAATACGACATTAAAACAACACCCATCTATCTGGTCAGCTGCAGTACGTTCTTGACTTTCGCATTTTTTCTTTATTCCCTAAAAGTAACTACTTCCTAATAATTGAATTAGTTGAGTTGTTTGAGTAATGTATGTTGTAACCTGAGAGTAGAAAAAGGAAGTAAAAGCAAAATATTATTTTAGATTCAGTGTTGTAATGTTGTTACATGACTAGGCTTTTCAGTCAACGATCAAGAAATCAAAGCATGCATTTTGACTTTTCTTCTTTGTTCGTTGTTCAGATTTCTCAAAGCGTTGTTTAATTCTACTTTATAATATTTGTGGAATAACAAGCTATTGTATGCATACCAGATCGAATCTACTGGAAAAGCTCCTTCTGTGAAAGTTATTCCCAGATCAGACTAATTCCCATTCTTTTGGTACTTTTCAGAATCTGCCTCATGATGCCTACAAACTACTTGCAGTACCATCTCCGATTGGAGGTGTTCTTGTTTTGTGTGCAAATACAATCCATTATCATAGTCAGGTAGGTTAATTCACTTAGCTTTTTGCGCTTGTGGTTGCTTATTATTTGAAATGATCTCGCTTCAGCCACTCCACCCGTTTTCTTTAGTATTTTTATTGAAAATAAATGTTTACGGTATTTATACATCTGACTTGCCACATTGTTTGTAGTCAGCCTCCTGTGCTCTGGCACTGAACAATTATGCCTCCTCAGCTGATAGCAGGTTCAGTTTTCTCGCACACTCCCCACTCTTCAAACCTGCTTTCTGCTTAGGGAGAGACTTAATCTTGTTGTTTCAATCTTTATTTAAAATCCCATAGCTTGCAATCAACTTTCAGAAATTTTGGACTCTCTTTATACTGTTAATCATATTTCTTTTTATGTCCGAGTCCTTTCAGTCAAGAACTACCTGCATCAAGTTTCAGTGTGGAACTCGATGCTGCCCATGGAACCTGGATATCGAACGATGTAGCCTTATTGTCAACCAAAACTGGGGAATTGTTGCTGCTGACTCTTATATACGATGGGCGGTATTGATCTTCTGTTTTAGAAGTTATGAGCGTATTGCTACTTTTGACGCTTGCATATCTAACTACAATTTTTTGGTTTATAATATGTGAAACTGACAGCTGCTTTTTTCCTTGAAGTGCTGTACAGAGACTCGATCTTTCCAAATCAAAAGCCTCAGTGCTTGCTTCGGTTAGTCAATATAGTCTTTCAGCATATTTTTGCTGAATTTTGGACCCAGTTTGAGTAGAGAATCCTTAAGATGATATACCAATTTTCTTGCAGGACATCACTAGTGTTGGAAATTCCCTTTTCTTTATAGGTAGCCGGTTGGGGGACAGTTTACTAGTGCAATTTTCCTGTAGATCTGGGCCTGCAGCATCATTACCTGGATTGAGAGATGAGGTGATAGTTGAAATCATAGTTCACCTTCCTTGTAGAGTTCAGAATCAGATTTATCGTAGTATAATGATTTCTGCTGAGGATGGAATTTCGCTTTTCTGTATGGCTTTTATTTGTTTAGGCCAATCTTTCTTAGGCTGGTCAGGGTACCTTCATTTTTAACGGTCTTTCCACAACTTGAAAATGCATGGCCTTATTTTATGCAGGATGAAGACATTGAAGGTGAGGAACATCAAGCAAAACGTTTGCGGTTATCTTCTGATGCTATTCAAGATACAATGCGAAATGAGGAGCTTTCATTGTATGGTTCAACACCAAATAATTCTGATTCATCACAGGTAGCGTGTTCTGGCTTGGTTAGAATTTTGTAGATCATTCTATTGAGATTGATGTCATCTTCTTAGAAGAAGCTATGATGCCACTTCTTCTCTATCAAAAGATGGCTTTACTATTTGAATTGTGTTTTTTTTTTTTTTTTTTTTTTTTTTTAAAAAATANAACATCTCCATTTTGTTACCTGTATGTGCCTTCAATTGAGAACAACTCAAGATTTAACATTCATGTCGAACAAAAAAATATTTTCGTAATTTTTTTCATGAATAAAGAGTTTGCCTTCGCCAAAAAAACTGCATCATGTGTTATTCAATATGAGTTTGATATATGCCTGTATTCTCCTCTCCAGGCCGTTACTCATTTTTGTCTTTTCCAATAAAATGCAGAAATCGTTTTCATTTGCTGTGAGGGATTCACTAGTCAATGTTGGTCCAGTGAAAGATTTTGCGTATGGCTTAAGGATTAATGCTGATGCAAACGCCACTGGGATTTCAAAACAGAGCAACTATGAATTGGTGAGCCGTTTGTATAATATTTATTATGTATTACTAGTAGTGGTTCTGCACATAATATAACATGCTTACGGTTGCTATACAGAGACGTCTTATTTAAGTATTCTTTTCCTGAACAATGATATCCACTATTCCCCAACTTTAGTGCTGAACATGCTTGCCTCGTACTTGTCTAAAAAATAAACGCCAGAAGTTAATATCTGTCTTTTGACATTTAGGTGTGTTGTTCTGGTCATGGCAAGAACGGTGCGTTATGTGTTCTTCGGCAATCAATTAGACCAGAAATAATTACGGAGGTATGCCCATATCCCAAATTGTTTCTGACTTACTGGTACATATTAGAATGGGAAATTTCCATTTGTAGATCATTTAGTTTAAACCCTTACATCCATTACTATGGGCCTATAGCATGACCATGATTTTCATATCGCTCTTTCAGTATAGTTGCGTTAGGTTAAAGCGAGCTCTGGACAGAAGACAGTATTAGGACTGTTTTGCAGGTTTATATCTTTCAAGATTAATATCTTCCAATGGAGTATTATCTGTTTAGTAATGATCTGAGAAACGAAAGTGAAAATTATCATGTGAAAGAACGAATTAGAAGCAGGGCTTATGGTAGAAAAGGGGGCTGTATCTTATCTTCTTAGTAATATTCTATTTTGGCCTAGTCTCTTTTGATCATAAACACCCTGTTCGATGCATTATTTTCATAGGTTGAACTTCCAGGCTGCAAAGGAATATGGACTGTTTATCACAAGAGCTCCCGTGGTCATAATGTTGATTCTTCTAAAATGGCCGCTGATGAAGATGAATATCATGCCTATTTGATTATAAGTCTGGGGGATCGCACTATGGTATATTTTTGCTTCTTTTTTTTTGTCGTGTTTAATTAGATCCTCCTATTGTCAATAGAATTACCTTCAATGTTTGGTTTTTCAGGTACTTGAAACTGCTGACCTTCTCACAGAAGTCACTGAGAGTGTTGACTATTATGTTCAGGGAAGAACAATTGCAGCTGGAAATTTATTTGGAAGGTAACCAGCTGCCAATTATGTTTTTGCTGCATATTTATGTTTTTATATCGTAAGAGTATTTTTCCCGTAGCATTATTTTCTGTTCTTTCTTTTTTAGGCGTCGGGTAATTCAGGTGTTTGAGCATGGTGCCCGTATCCTGGATGGTTCTTTTATGAATCAAGAGTTACGCTTTGGAGCTCCTAATTCAGAATCCAATTCTGGTTCTGAAAGTTCCTCTGTGTCGTCTGTTTCAATCGCTGATCCATATGTTTTACTTAGAATGACAGATGACAGCATCCGTCTGCTTGTAGGAGGTATGCCATGGAATGATCAATATCCTATTGCCAACGTTGATCTTGTTATATAGTATGTACGTTTTATATATAGACATATATCTCATAGGACTCAGCAACATATATAAATCTGTGAAACATATACATGGACTTGTCCATAATTTGGTGCTTACAGAAGCTATCTTACTCATAATACTTGCATGTTTGATTTTTAATTATTGTTTTACTCCAGCAGTTTCATATGGTACTTTCGATTGCAGATCCTTCGACTTGCACAGTTTCCATTAGTAGTCCAGATGTACTTGGAGGCTCCAAAAGAAAGGTGTCAGCATGTACGTTGTACCAAGATAACGGACCAGAACCATGGCTAAGGAAAGCTAGTACTGATGCATGGCTTTCTTCAGGCGTTGGAGTTGCCGTTGATGGTGCTGATGGTGGGCCTCATGATCAGGGTGACATATATTGCGTTCTCTGTTATGAAAGTGGCGTCCTTGAGATATTTGATGTGCCCAGTTTCAATTGTGTTTTCTCTGTTAATAAATTCGCTTCTGGAAGAAGTCACCTCTCCGATATGCCTATTCATGAGTTAGAGTATGAGCTCAACAAAAACTCAGATGATAGTGCTTCTGCAAGGAATGAAGACATTACGAAAACAAAGGTTGTTGAGTTAGCTATGCAAAGATGGTCCGGACATCATACCAGGCCATTTCTCTTTGCAATATTGGCTGATGGAACAATTCTTTGTTACCATGCTTACATATTTGAAGCTGTTGATGGTACCAAAGCAGAGAATAGCGTATCTTCAGAGAACCCTGCTGCTTTAATTACCCCCAGTAGCTCTAAGCTTAGGAATTTGAAATTCCTTCGTATCCCCTTGGACACGTCTACAAGAGAGGAGACTTCAGCTGGAGTTTTAACTCAAAGGATTACCATGTTCAAAAATATTAGTGGTCACCAGGGGTTCTTCCTTTCTGGCTCAAGACCAGGGTGGTGTATGTTGTTCAGAGAGCGGCTTCGATTTCATCCACAGGTATGGTACTCACCTAAAAAGGATTTTTTTGTCTTCTTGTGCTAAAAATAACTGAAGCTTGCTAGGATCTCAATCCTTTGGAGTTTTTGGTTTACATTGCTACGAAGCTTGTATGATTTTTCTGAAACAAGTTCCTATTTGTCATGCTGTCACACTTTTTCAGCTGTGTGATGGATCAATTGTGGCCTTTACTGTTCTACATAATGTGAATTGCAACCACGGGTTCATATATGTCACAGCCCAGGTTTAACAATGTGCCTACGTCTCATTTTCTGTTTTTACCTTTCTGTTCTTTGAAAAGATCATTTGTCTCATATTTACATATGCCAGGGAGTTTTGAAGATTTGCCAATTGCCTTCGGCATCAATCTACGATAATTACTGGCCAGTGCAGAAGGTAAGCTCCGTGTTCTTTTTAATTATTTTTTTTATTAGATGGAATCCAATATGTAGATGAGGATTGATCATGTTAATGCACGATATTTTTTTACTAGATTCCTCTGAAGGTCACGCCTCACCAAGTGACTTACTACGCGGAGAAGAACTTGTACCCGCTGATCGTATCATATCCGGTGAGCGCGTTAACATGATAATATGTTCTATATCGTTCTATTCTGATCCAAGTTGAATCTCTTTTGCTTCCTTGAATTTAATTTCCGGACTCTTTTGCTGTTGAGATGAGATGACTTACATTTAGGTGCCACAACCAACTTAATCGGGTGATTGTCTTCAATATTTAATTCTGTCAGATAGGTTTTGAAGGCTATGGGGTAACTGGTTGCTCAGCTGCCAGTTTTTTTCCTATTCAGCAATCTTTAATTTTTCTAAATTCTAATTATCAAATTTACAGCAAGCTTCAGAAAATAAAGACAGGTTTCAAGCCCCCTGTAGAGCTCCAGATTAAACTGGGTTCCTCTCTAAATTTCAGTCATGAATATCACATATGCTTTTTGACTTCCTTGCTGCAGCATTATTATAGGCCTTGTTTATTTGTTTTTTTAATAGACGACCACAATGGTTGCATGTTTATCGTTTTTGTTGAAAAGAAAGGAAGTTGTGTGCCAATTATATATTTTTTATCGGCGTTTTTTTGTATTTATTATTCCCGCTTATAACACAGTCATTATCGTTATTCTCTTATTCTAAAGGTCAGCAAGCCATTGAATCAAGTGCTTTCTTCACTAGTTGATCAAGAAGCTGGCCAGCAGATTGACAACCATAATCTGAGCTCAGATGATCTTCAACGGACATACAGTGTTGAGGAATTTGAAATCCAAATTTTGGAACCAGAACGATCTGGTGGCCCCTGGGAAACTAGAGCCACTATCCCAATGCAGAGCTCAGAACATGCACTCACCGTACGAGTTGTCACACTTCTTGTAAGTTAGCTACTAACCCACCTAGAGTAATAGTGTTGTTCTCTGCCTTCACGAGATTAAGAATGTTAATCTTTGCTATCTTTCTGACAAGATAATCAAAGAATTTTGCTGGGATCCAATCTATTAAATCTCGTTGTATTAATTGCAATAACCAAGTCACCATCTTCTTACTCCTGGTGTTCAGAATGCAAGCACAGCAGAGAACGAAACACTTCTTGCTGTTGGAACGGCCTATGTCCAAGGGGAGGATGTTGCTGCGAGGGGCCGTGTGCTTCTTTTCTCTTTTGGAAGAAATGGCGACAATTCTCAAAATTTGGTATGTTCAGTTTGGTCTACAACTTGTCGTAGCTTGTTCCTTGCTTTCATTTTTCATTTTCATCTTTTAATAGGTTACTGAAGTCTACTCAAAAGAGCTAAAAGGTGCCATATCAGCTGTATCCTCCATTCAGGGGCATCTTCTAATATCATCTGGTCCTAAAATCATCTTGCACAAGTGGAATGGCACCGAGTTAAATGGTGTTGCCTTCTTTGATGCTCCACCGCTCTATGTAGTGAGCATGAATGTTGTACGTCTTACTTCCTCAACCGAGTGCTCTCTTTGCTTTTATGAGCTAACCGACTTGGCTTAGCTCTGAGGATCATTTTTTTTTTTTTAGCTTCGTTGCATAAGTTAATATTCCTTTTTACTTGCAGGTAAAGAATTTCATCCTCCTTGGTGATGTTCACAAAAGCATATACTTTCTTAACTGGAAGGAAGAAGGATCTCAACTTACCTTACTAGCCAAAGATTTTGGTTCCCTTGATTGTTTTGCTACAGAGTTTTTGATCGATGGAAGTACGCTTAGCCTGACCGTCTCCGATGCGCAGAAGAACGTACAGGTCACCATCTCTCTATTATCTTCTTTAGTGTGTTCATGGTGTTATCAAGCTGACTCTTATGTGAACATGAAATTTGATCCGTACTGATCCCAACAGCTGTTTCTCTCTCGCATAATGTAAATAAAAAAAAAACAGATATTCTCTTTCGCACCAAAGATGTTGGAGAGCTGGAAGGGTACAAAACTTCTTCCAAAGGCGGAATTTCACGTCGGTGCACATGTGACGAAGTTCCTGCGTCTGCAGATGGTGGCATCTCCTGGGGGCGATAAAAAGAATCGCTATGCTGTGTTATTTGGTACTCTAGACGGCAGTTTTGGTTGCATTGCTCCAATCGACGAGGTCACATTCCGTAGATTACAGTCTCTCCAGAATAAGCTCGTGGATGCTGTTCCTCATGTAGCGGGTCTCAACCCACACTCTTTCCGTCAATTCCACTCGAGTTGGAAGGCTCGAAGACCTGGACCTGACAGCATAATCGACTGCGAGCTACTCTGCCAGTAAGTTTTCTTCCACACTTCTGTATCACTCGACAATCACATGAACAATCATAGACGCAGCAGATCATTCATGGCTTGAAAATACTTTTTTTGCAGTTACGAGATGCTTCCACTGGAGGAACAGCTTGAACTTGCGCACCAGATTGGGTCAACACGATCTCAGATTCTCTTGAATCTAGTTGAACTATCTGTCGGAACGAGCTTCTTGTGAAGAACAAACAAAGAAAAAGGCAGTCTTGATTTATGTTGTATGCATGCTTGTAAAACGTATGGTTATTGACATTGTAAGCACCATGAACTTTAATCTTGTGTTTGCAATTAGATTATGTTAAGATTCTCTCTCTCCATTCTCGGTTTATTTTGACTGGGAGAGAACCAGTATGATACATGCGGGTTTTGTTTTTCTAAAATTTTTATTAAAATTTTTTGATATAAAATATTTTTACTAAATCTAATATTTGATTATCAATATTTTCTTATGCATTATTTTATTAATATTATATTAGAAACATAATAATTATATATTAATTTTAAATATTTATATTTTCTCCAGTTTCACATGAATTATCAAAATTTAAATATTGAAATAATTGNGAATTTTAAATATTTATATTTTCTCTAGTTTCACATGAATTATCAAAATTTAAATATTGAAATAATTGTAATTTTCAATTTTATTTTTATTTTTTCTTTTCATAAATTTTCGTCAATTATATATTGGCTCTGTTCGTTTGTTAAACGCGCGATAAGCATATGAAATTTTCTGGTGATCTCTCCTCCTTCAGAGGGAGGAGCTTTGTATATATTTCTTGCTTTTCTTTTTGGCCGTTTGTGAAAGCCTTGAGGGAAGAAGATGTTTGTTTAAAGGTTTTTTGTTACTTCCTCTTAGTTCGTTTGTGAAGTTGCTATATTCAGATTCATCTTTCGAATCAATTTGGAGAGGCTTGGNAGCCTTGAGGGAAGAAGATGTTTGTTTAAAGGTTTTTTGTTACTTCCTCTTAGTTCGTTTGTGAAGTTGTTATATTCAGATTCATCTTTCGAATCAATTTGGAGAGGCTTGGAGTTCCCTCGCTGTTTGCATCACCTTCGGGTCAACAAACGGAGCGGAGCGTTCCCGTTACGATGTGGTTTTATTTCAAGTCGGCACCTTTTCGAAGCCACCGACGGAAGGTGGAGAAACGGGACAGCTAGGTAGAGCCATGAGAATCTAGAACTGGTTTTTGTCACGGTGGTGGAGGTCCCTATCCGGTGGAGTTGAGTCGCCAGAGCCAACGAAAGAGCTCCTCCGAGACTGATGGCACCAAGTTTGAAGATGCATGCTAGCCATGTGTTATCTCCGTTGAAGATCCTTATGCTGACGGCTGGCGGATACGTGTGCAGATACAGAGATGCCACGTCTTGCAATGGATGGATCAAATGGGCCTTGTCACTTGCGAACGTTTTGCTTAGTGGGCTTCACGTATTGGGCATGTTGTTGGGCCCAAGTGTGTGTTTAGAATTAGTTAAAATTATAGTTTTGTTTTTAAATAAAATGTCACTCTGTAATCCAGAGCATCAGAGGCATCTGAACCACGATATTCCTGCAGATAGTCCATTGGAGTCAGGTTTTTCTACTGATCCTCTTATTTCATATTCCTGTTTTTCCGATGCTTCGTATCGTGGCTTAATTGTAGGAACCTATCGGAGTAGCTTGGGTTTTGAAAACATAGACGGGTATAGTCACTTGGAGTCGAGGTAGTCTAGCAGGAACACGTTCATCGGCTGAAGCTGAAGCCAAAGCCGCAATGTTGTTATATACCGCTCAGCATCTCTCACGTCTGGGTCACTACAACACCACAATCTTTACGGACTCAAAGCAGCTCTACGAACTGATCATACAACAATCCGGCCGGTGCAACAAATCTTTGCAACATCATCCGTTACAACATTATCTCCAAGCTATCCTCAAGATTTAAAAAAACACGAAAAAATGGTTTGGTATAGTATAATCGGTTCAGTTTTAATCGACGTCTTACTAGACAATAACTTCACTACAACTCTGTTTGATTTCCTTAAAGTATTTTTATTCTATAAACTTGTAGAAATTGGGTTAATGAAATTTGAGATTTAAAAAATTGGTAAAAAAGGCAAAGTGTGAGTGAAGAAGAGAAGAGCAGGCTTTTGATAAGAGAGTGATAATTATGTCCTATCACACCAAATAGGGAGACACGTGCACATACCTCACCACTCCACCACACTCATCAAAAGATTAACCAAAGTTTGGTGTCAAGTTAAACAAACTAAAAACACAATCATAGTAACAACATGTTGTCTCTTTCGCACCACCAATCTTGTTCACTTTCGAATGTCTACCAAAGTAACAGCATTTTCTTTACTTTCTACTTTTATGTTGTTGTTCTGTTCTTTTTTACATCCTTATAGAATCTTACCGTGTTATTGGAGAATAATGGATCTGACCCAAGATATATAAACCCATTATTTTGTAATAGTTGGCACGTTTCAAAATACATCACAACCCTCAAAAAGGAATTGGATGATAAATCAATGCTTAACTAAAGATTGACATAAAAATTGGATTTTGACAATACTTGATAAGTAAACAGAACAGTAATTAATGGACCATCTTTGACTACTTTGTCTGACTTTCTCTCCAATATCTACATCTAACTGTCGTTTTCTATATATCAACATTCTAAAAAAACAAAAAAAAAACAAAAAACAAAATTAAACACACATCCTATAAATTATGAGTAATTTGATAAACGACAACTAAAATAGCAACTTTTTAACACTCTTTGATTTCTGTTAGGGGGTTAACAAAGTCATTGATTCAATCATTAAAGTTTACTTTTTAAAGTTATTTTTACACACAAAAAAAAAAAGTGAAGGAAGAGGAACAAATAATTGGAGTCAGAAGGAGAATGTTGGTGCTATGTTTAGCAGCGTGCGTGGCTGCAACCTCCTTTTGTTTCCTTTCTCATACCATCACTTTATGATTTGATTGGATTGAATCTATTTTTTACTTCTTCTTTTCTCATAAATTCTCATTATTAATTTCATTTTATTCGTAAGTATTTTAAGAATATTAATAATAAGATTATATTAGATTCAACATAGGATATGCATATATATATATATATATATATATACATATACATATATATGAAGGAGAATCTATTTAATATGTTGCTATAAAAAGAAGTAATTTAGTTGAATATAAGTTTATAGTATATGGTTAACTACCGAAGTTGATTGTATTTGAAGTTCCAAGATATTAAATTAGCTTATAGTTTTTTTTTTTTTTTGATAACCCAAGTTTAATGATCAGTAGGAAAGATATGTGAAAATCCACTCCCAACGAAAATCGAAAATGAATGGCGATAGTTACAACTGTAACTCTATTACCACTTCAGCCAACTCCAAATTGATTAAATTATCTTATAGTTTATAAATGGAAGATTGTAAAAGTAGTGCTTTCCTTTGACTATTATCCACAACAAAGCTACATCCTAAAAAATCCTTCGCATTAATTACTAACATGACTTATGTGTCGTGGCAATCATCTCAAAGTCGCACGTTTTTTATCCTTCTTTGGATTCTCATAACTTCTTGGAGAACTTTGATAAGATCGGTTATTAGGTTGGAATTTCGAGTCTCTATAAAAACATTTGCTGTTCTTGACAAATAAACTTGATCCGTTATGATTCATAACTAGTTGATAAAATAAATGTAATATTTAATTTAAATGTTACCAAAACAACATCCAATTGCTAAATTTATTCACATTTTATGAATGTGTAGACTAAAACTGAAAGTCCAAGTTAATAGAGATCTCCAATGATTGGGGAGTCGGAGTCTTCGTTAGTAACGGCAAAGTGACACAATATGTGGTTTGAAGCTTCAGAGATAGCAGCGATGATGTCGGCTGGAGAAGATATAATCCTCTAGATCCACTGGTTCTTGGTGTTATATTTGATATCTTAGAATTATTTGAATATTCATTCAGGTCTTAGTAGTATTAGTTTAAGGCTAATTGGGTCTGAGTTAGAAATTTTCGAGATAAGTTCCGATTAAAGATATCAATCTTATTATTTTTCTTCACAAAAAAGTTTATCGTAGTGATTAACATAAACATAGGCAGACAAAATTACTTGAGATAATAAAGAAGACTCCCCAAAGTTTCAGGATAATTAGTCCTCTTCCACGAAGCTTCCTCCTTTATACTATCATTAAACTCCCCAAGTTTCAATGTATTTGTTGAGAATCGAGCAAGTGGGAGCATGAATATCTAAAGATTACAAACATATTGTTAAGTATATAATGTGTTATTTTCATGCTAATTTGACGGAATGTCTCCTTCTCTATTCACTACAAATCCCGGTCCATCAGCAAGATTAATACTCTCTTTTTTTACTTTATTTTAACTAAATGTTAACCCCCACCCCCAATGAATATATTAATATGAGCCGACTCTATTTTGTTTTAAAGGTTTTCTGTAAAAACAAATTATAGTTAATCCGACCATCAATCATGTACAAATTTCAGAATTTTATATATATTTCTATATATGGATTAAAACTACGTCATTTTGATAAGATTTCAAATTCAATAGAATTGTGAAAGTTAAATACATGACCATTTGAACTATTTAAGATATACATTACCAAATTGTTACATTACTTTTTT
>OVAU01001424.1:0-14933 GCA_900406315.1 Biscutella laevigata subsp. laevigata
AATATACATATATAATAGAGTTAAATTCAAACCCACGCAACATGCGGGTCTGCCCCTAGTTTAAGATTAGATAAGGTATCACGAATCAATGAATTAACCCAAAATCGAATCACACTAAGACCAAAATAAAATCTTATATTAAATATATTAGTTATATTCAAACTCAAAATACTCCAATACGTAAAATTAAAACTGTAGATCCAAAAACATTAGTTATTTTAGACCAAAATAATTAAATTACGTTATATATTTGTTAACTAATTAAATTTCCTTCAAATTTAACTTGTATTTTTAGTTTTTGGTAAAATGAAGTATATTTAGATAATTTCTATAGTTTTATATCAGAAGTAGAATTATAAATATAAATTTAATAACATACAAACTATATTAGATATCGTTGAAATTTTAAATTTAAAGAAAAAAAATAAACATATTTGAGTAAAATTTATATATATATATATAAAAATCTAAATTGAGATTTGTAAATCTTTCCCAAATAAATTTAACAAAATTCAAATCGAGATAAATCAGAAATTTTTATACATGTTTTTCCCAAGATAAAATGTAACCAAGAAAATATAACAATAACTCGAGATTAATCAATGTGTTAATCAATGTGTTAATCAATGTGTTAAGGTTATTAGTTTTAGTATAATCTGTAAGATTTATTTTGGGGTCACATGTCTGTTAATCAATGTGTTAAGGTTATTATTTATAAAGTCAAATATTATGTGGTCACTTTTGTAATAAAGTAAAAGACTTGAGGCATAAATGCTATGAAATTGATTCTATATATAAATAGAGGGTTATAGACCTCGAAACAATCCTAGCCGAAAATACAGAATTCTCTAGCTCATCCCTAGAGACCTAAAGTCATTCATGGTTTGTTTTGGATCTCTCATTTAAATCCGTAATCATGGATTCATGAAGTACGGTTCTACTCAAGATTTAATTCATCAGAAACTAGTACGGTTTAAGGTTTATAGATTTATGAAATTCCAACAATTAATATCAGAGTCGCCATATTAGTTTTTGTATGATAACCATGTTTATCATATTTATTGCGGATTTTATAGTTTGATGAATGAATAGAGATTTAATTTTGAGGAAAACTGAGATTATTGAATCTAATTTTTTGGTAAATTTAATATTCTGTAATTTGTGGTTATATATGTTTAAATCTAGTTTTGTGAATGTTCTTAGATAGCAATGTGTTTTTTGCGATCTAAAAAAATTAACATCAGATGTGGTTTATGAAAATTTCTCCTCATGCGATCGAGAATTTTTTTCTGTTTAGTTTTTTGAGTTTCTGAAACTCATTTAATTTGGGATTGGCCCATGAAATTCATTAAAATAAAAATTAGTTCTGAGGTATGGTGGGTATGGATTTTAAACTCGTTGACTTTAGTTAGCTAGATTTGTTCCCATATTTGGGGCGCAAGCCAGTTTTCAATTTCCTTCCATCAAAAATTTCTGCCGCCGTAAATTCTTATATATAGAGCCCATAGATTTCTTGATTTATGTCTGAAACAGGAATAAAATAAATTTTAATCAATAAATATTTTTGATTTTGTTTGTTTAATATTGAAAATGAATTAATTTGAATCAAGTTGTTACCAAAGTAACATTTTTTAAGATATTTTTTCACGGAAAATATTAAATGTTTATGTATGTATATTCATGTGAGTATTAAATCGGTCCAGATGAAGGTTTATATTTGACCGAATTACATATATATTTGTGACGATAAATACGTGATAGTTATCTAGATTGAACATGTGAGTGATAAATCAGCCCAAATGAAGGTTTATCGTTTATCATTAATTATTGTCTGTAATCATTACAACAAGAATACCGCTAGTAGTTAATATTATTGTCCAAAGACTTGATATTAAAGTTACATTTGGTATCTTGGATGGGTGGTAAAATTGTTTAATATTTGTTATTGATTAATTCAACTAGTGAGTTATTAATTTAGATTTTGTTCTCTCTTTCAGCGAAAACCTGCTTTAGCTGCCAACTTAGGTTCAGTTCTAACACTTACATGCTCCAATTTTAAGGAGTGGAAAAGTAAGGTTAATATCGTTCTAGGATGCATGGATCTTGACCTTGCACTAAAGATGGACAAACCTACTTCTCCTATATATATTAACATTGTTAAGTATAAGGCTGTTTGTGATAAGCGGGAGCGTTCCAATCGCATAGGTCTAATGATCATCTTATACACCATTCCTGAAACCTTAAGAGGTGGTGAAGAGATCAAATATCACAAAAAATTACTAAAATGGATTCATGCTACATAAGAAGCGATAAGTCGAAAATAAGTGTACTTTTGCAATGCTTTAGTACGATGAGATACCATGGCAAAGGAAACATATGGGAGTACATTCTCGAGATGTCCAACATTGTTTCAAAACTCAAGGCACTAAAGACTGAGCTTCCAGCTCAAGTGCTCATATTCTTTGTCTTAAACTCTCTTCCTCCTACGTTCAATCAATTGAAATCCAGTTATAACAAACAAAAGGAGAAATGGTCTCTGAATGAGCTCATTGCGTATTGTGTGCAAGATGAAGAAAGGATGAAACAAGAAAGGACTGAAAGTGCTCATATGGTTTACACCTTTAATGACCAGGGAAAAAGAAAGAAATTCTAGGTCGCTAAGACTGATGCTGCTAAAGGTCCAAGCCAAAAGAAGCAGACAAAGGTTGAAAGTATATGTTTCTTTTGCAGGAAGGACTGCCAAAAGTACCACGCTTGGCGTGGAAGGAGGAAATGTTCCTTGCTATGGTTTGTTTTGAGGTCAATTTAGTTGATGTACCTATAAACACTTGGTGGTTAGACTCTGGTGCTACTACTAACATCAGTGTTTCACTCCACGATTGCCTAAGCTACCGAAAACCTACATATGCCGAAAGATGCATTTTTATGACTAATGGTCTTCTGAAAGATGTGGAGGCAACTGCACATTTCAGATTTTTTTCAGTTATGGTCGTTTCTGGATTTGAAAGACACTAAAGTTGTACCGTCTCTTAGACGGAATTTGGTTTCTATTTCTTGTGTAGACAAATCTGGTTATTCTTGTTTACCTGAGAATGGAGTTGTCATTTTGTCTTTAAATTCAGTGCTTGGAACCGGTAAAATAATGGATAATCACGATCTGTATACGCTTGACACATTAAACTATAAAGATGAAAGTTTAAATGTAATCAAGGGGTACTAAACGAAAATTTGAAGATGCGAATTTGGGAACTCTATGGTACAAGCGCCTAGGTCAAATCTCTAGAAAAAGAGTTGAGCGACTTGTGTCAGACGTTATATTGAGTTCTGTTGACTACATTAATTGTGATGTATGTGTATATTGCATCAAAGGAAAAAAAACCAAAGATGAGAAATTAGGTGCAAATAGAGCTACAAAAGTCCTTAAATTGATACATACAAATATTTGTGGACCATTCTCTACAGCATATTGAAATAGTCAACAATACTTCATATCATTCATAGATGATTATTCTCGATATGCGTACATTTTTCTTATTCATGAAAAATCTGAGTCTTTGGACGTGTTCAAGAAGTTTAAGGATGAGGTTAAGAACTAACTTGACCGAAAGATAAATCTGTCAAATCTGATCGTGGAGGTGAATACTACGGTCGGTACGACGATTCAGGTGAACAACATCCAGGACCAATTGTCTGATACCTAGAGGAGTGCGGTATTGTACCATAATATACCATGCATGGGTCTCCCAGCATAAATGGTGTCTGAAAGAAGAAATCACACTCTTAAGGACATGGTAAGGAGTATGATTTGTCATTCTACCTTACTGGAATCACTCTGGGGAGAGACATTAAAGGCTGCAACATACATTCTTAATAGGGTACCAACTAAAGCAACTGCGAAAACACTTATGAGCTTTATAGTGGTCAAAAATCTAGTCTAAAGCAGTTTCACATATGAGGATGTCCAGCTCAGGCTAGGCCTTATAAGCCCTTTGAAAAGAAACTGGACTCCAAAACTGTGAGTAGTTACTTTATTGGTTATTCAGAACGCTCTCGAGGCTATAAGTTTGTATGATCCCACACAAATAAATATATTCGAGACGGGTACAACTACATTCTTTGAGGATGATGAATTAGGGGGGATAAATAAAGTTAGAGATATCATCTTTGAGGAAGAATCGACTTCAATGCCTATTCTGATTCGTATAGTTATTTTTGTCAAAGCAAATTTAGAACCTCAAGTTGATAATGAAGTTCAACCTCAGGTTGATAATGAAGTTCTTCCTCCAACTTAGGATGTCGATGGTATCGAACATGAAGGTCAAATTCAAAACCCTCAAGATGTAGTGCAACAAGATCATGTTGTTTTGCGACGATCCACTAAGGTAAAGAGAAATGCTATTTCAGATGATTATATAGTATTTCTAATGGAACATGAGGAAATTAAACTTTTTTGGAAGATGATCTTATCAACTTCCGTCTGGAAATGAGTTGTTCCGATTCAGATTTGTGGATCGAAGCAGCAAATGAAAAGTATCAGTCAATGCTAGACAAAAGAGTTTGAGAACTTGTCCTATTACAAAAAGGAAAGAAATCTATTGGTTGCAAATGGTTATTTTAGACCAAGAAGGATTTAAATGGTAGTGTGGAAAGGTATAAGGCTCATCTAGTAGTTATAGGCTATACTCAGAAAGAAGAGATTAATTATAAAGAGACATTTTCTCCAGTTTCATCAAAGGACTCTTTTAGGACAATTATGACCTATGTTGCACATTATGATTTGGAGCTTCATCAGATGGATGTCAAAACAACGTTTTTCAATGGAGACATTGATAAAACAATTTATATGGAGCAACCATAAAACTTTGTCTCAGGTGATGTAGATAAAATGGTATGCAAATTGTTGAAATCCATATATGGGCTAAAACAAGCGTCTCGTCAATGGTACTACAAATTTCATAAGGTAGTAATCTGCTTGGTTTTGAGGTGAAATTGGTTGAAGATTGTGTGTATCAAAATCCAGTGGGAGCAAGTGTATCTTCTTGGTTTATATGTCGACGATATACTATTGGCCACAAGCGATATGAGCATGTTGGTTGAAACCAAGAGATTTCTTAAGAAATTTTTTAAAATGAAAGATCTTGGTCATACATCTTTTTCTTGGAATCGAGATTCATCGAGACCGATCTCGAGAAATTCTTGGATTTTCACACTGTTTCGATAAAAGTACTTAAAAGGTTTAGCATGCAAGATTGCAAACCAGGAGAAACTCCGGTTGCTAAGGGAGACAAATTTTGTCTCCATCAATGCCATAAAGGAAATCTGGAAATTCAGGGGATGCAAAAGTTCCCTTAGGCAACAACTTTAGGGAGTCTGATGTATGCCCAAGTTTGTACGCGTCCAAATATTGCGTACATTGTTGAAGTTTTAGGCAGATACTTAAGCAATCTAGGAATGGATCACTGGAAAGCAGTGAAAAGGTCATGAGGTACTTACAGAGAACAAAATATCATATGCTCAAGTATAAGAGATCAGATAATTTAAGATCATTGGGTATTCTGATTCTGATATTGCAAGATGTCAAGATAGTGGGAAGTTTACATTGTAATATGTTTTTATGTTGGCTGGTGGAGCTATTTCGTGGCATAGTGCAAAACAATCACTCGTTGCTTCCTCCACCATGGCTGCAGAACTGTTAGCAGTCTACGAGGCATCAAATCAGGGAATTTGCCTGAGAAATCTTGTCACATAACTGCATATTCTTGATGGAATTGAAAGGCCACTTAGATTATACTGTGACAATAAGGCAACCATTTTATATTCCAGTAATATTAAGAGTTTGGTAAAGTTTAAGCATATATACATCAAGTACTGAGTAGTTAAAGAAAGTGTACAAAGTGGAGAGATTATCATAGAACATTTAGGGACAAACTCCATGATAGCAGATCCTCTTACTAAGGGTATTGTGCTAAAAGTACTTCATGAGCATACTGCTCGAATTGACATTTCCGTATTTGGAGATCATTTGGTTTGGTAGGAGTTTGCCATTCAATTTTTTGGTTCTATGTTGTTTTGTTGTGTTTTACACATTTTCTGATCAGAAAAAAGCTAAAGTTAAATTCCAGTTTACACTTTGTACAATAAAGTTAAAAGATCTCACTAAAGTAGGACCAGTTGAAAATTGACATGTACCGATCACCTTTCATGTGATTTTCATGCCACATGTTTCATAATTAATCTATGTCATTTAACTATATTGATTTACTTGACTATAGAAGGTTTAATTATGATTGATATAACAAAAGCCGTTATGATCCTAAGTCGATGTGGTTAATGGACAAGATTGTTTGTGCCTTGAATTTAAGGACACTATTTAACTCACTAAGGTCTATCACATTTTCAGAATACATATCTGACCCAGTGAGAAATTGTAAGATCTATTTTGGAGTCACATGTGTATTAATCAATGTGTTATGGTCATTACTTATTAAGTAAAATATTGCCCTTTGTCTCTGTGTTTTCACATCGAGAATTCTTTGCAGATGAAGAGATGTCAAAGGGGCTTCTTACTTCCCAAACAGATCTTCCTACATCTATATATAAACGCTGGTTTATCAAGAATACGCAAGAAAAGCCCTTCGAAATGTTGATTCAGCGCCAGAGATGGCTAAGAACCAATAGTTCATTATCTAATGGAGTTTTTCCATTCTAATACTCTATTCGAGAGTTATCAGTATTTATCAAATATGTTCCTATCTAACGNGATCGAATGACAAAGACATTGTTGAAAAAAGATGGCTTTTCTCGGATGAAATGAAAACAGGATTCATGTAATGTAACATGAGAAAGGTTTCCCATTACTTAGCCGGAAAGATATGTGGCCTAAGAAATAGGGATTATTATTAGAAATAACAAAATGTAGATTTAAATTCAGATCATGAATTTACATTCAATAGTTAATTGTTCTTATTTGTACTGGATTCTATATTTTGTGACTTAAAATCTATATATTTTTCGGATTTTTTAAAAAAAATTGGAATCTAGTTTATATCGTTTTAGCGGCATGGCGGGGGACTGCAAATCCCTTTTCCCCAGGTCAAATTCGAGTGCCGCCTCATAAAATTCTACCATGAGCTTATTATCCTAGGTCGGAACAAGTTGATAGGATCCCCTTTTACGCCCCCATGTCCCTCTCGTGTGGCGGCAGGGGGCGTAAAAAGGAAAGAGAGGGATGGAGTTTCTCTCGCTTTTGGCTTGGCATAGCGGGCCCGATCACTTTCATAATAAAGTAAAAGACTTGAGGCATAAATGTTATTGAATAATTAATTGTTGATAGTTTAGAACAATATCTAGTTTGATGAATGACCAAACTATAAATTTATTCTATATATAAATAGAGAGTTATGGTCCCCGAAGCAACCCTAGCCGAAAATACAGAACTGTCCGAATCCATCACCAGAGACCTAAAGTCATTCAGGGTTTGCTTTGGAAGATTCATTCCCTCATTCAAATCTGTAATCATAGATTCATCAGGTACACTTCCGCTTAAGATTTTATTCATTAGAAACTAGTATGGTTTAAAGTTTATGGATTTATGAAATTCCAACATAATCTATAATATTTTTCTTCTTATAAATAATATCTCTATAATATTATTTCAAAAGAACATTTATAAAAAGAAATATAAAAATAACGAATATTACTTCTTATGTTATTATAAAAATATATAAATAAAAATGTTTAAATAGTCATTAAGGTAAAAACGTGAAACAATTCTAAGGTCTAACAAAATGACCCGCAAATAAAATAAAGGAGGGATTCCACATATTTTTTTTTTAAAGTAAATAACTAATGTTACAAACTAATATTACTTTTTATACAAAATTATTATATAGTAAATTTATATAATTTTTATTAGATATTATATATTAATATTTATTAGATATTACATATTTAAAATTAAGAGATCAAAATTTACAAAAGTGAAAATACCGCAAAACTATAAATTGAAAACAATCATTCCACATATAATGCGGGTAAATCCTAGTATAAATATATATGGGTAAGAAATAACTAATTTAAATCATCTCAAAAATTTCAAGACCGTTTGGAGCTTGTATCTACCCTCGAGGACGCATTTATAAGTATAAGGCAAACCTGAGCTGAAAAAATGGATACGTGAAATCCCCTAAAGATTACTTCTAGATTTTTGACTATAAGTATAAGGGCTCTTTGACCTTTGTCACATTGAGGTCAAGTTGTTGTCTGACCTTTGACCTGTGTCATTCTAAAATCAAGTTGGGTATGCTTGTAAATAGTGTAACTTTTGAAAAAAGAAAATAATAGTCATTTAACATAAACTATATTTTTAATGTGTCACAATTCAATAATGAACTTCACAGTTCCAAACTCCTATCGAATCACTTTTTATGTTTCAAAATCAGCACAGTAACCAGTTAACTTTAATAATATTATCAATGGATAACCATTGGACTGAAACACTTTCCGATCAGTTTTCTATTTAAGTATTAGAATCGACGATAATGAAATAATGTTTTTTTTTTTTTAACGGAACCATTTCTTTATTAAGTTCAAAGGTTTGTGAGCTATAAAGGGGATCTATTCCCCTTTTTACATTACACAAGAAATTAAGTTAAACCTATGCATTCGCCTGGAGTCGAATTGGTGGCCTATAAGCCAAAGAAGTATCAGACAACGACACAGAGCACCGTCTGTACTATTGGTGTCAGACATCAAATAATGTTCAATCGATTCTAATTGGAATTTCTTGAATATTCAAAAGATACTTATCATCTATAATAGTAAATATAATACCCAAAAATACTGAAACAAAACTCAAACTAACGTCCAAATACACACTTAGTGTTACTAAAGTCTAAAAAAGGAGGAAAGGATATTCAAAGAAGGGAGGAAACAATTTCAACAGTTTACACTTCACAAATTTAAAATATTAAAGTGGAATTCATTGTTACTATGTGTGCATAATAACTTCATTTTTCACTTCTATACATAGACGTTATAATTTATTTGTAATCTTCACAACTTCAGTACAAACTTTAGAGAAAACATATATACCATAAAACATTTCTATCTTTCAAGGATTCAAACTTCTGATCCATTTAATAATATGCTAATATAGTGGGCGGTATGCCGCCTCGTTAATTTTATTATTATAATACTATAATTACTTTATGCACCATAATTTAAAGTTATTATTATAATTGGTTAAAGCCACCTTATATATTAGGGAAGTTAACTGAAATAGCACACAACTTGGCAAAAATGACTAAAACCATAGAAATTTTTTTTTAATTACTGTGATTTTTTAAATATTAAGCGTGCCCTTCTATAAGGTTGTGACAAAAAATTTATTTACAGGAATGTCATTCGCCACGTAGGAATTTGCTGACGTGTATTAAATAACGCAGTCGTGAAGCGCTACTTTCTACGATACAACTGAGTTATGTTTACGTTGCAGCTGAGTTACAAGTCGCGTGCTATTCTAGTAATATTAGAACTTTTCTTATGACATAAGCCAGTCGCTCGTGACGGGTTACTTACATAAAATGGGCTGATTTATGTGATCCCGACTGACTTACGTACACGAGTTACAACTGACTTATATATCGGCGGTCTGAGTTATCGAAAACTCGACTGAATTGTAGTTATGAGATGGATGAGTTATTTATATTCGGCTGATTTAATTATGATCGGACGGATTGGTTATTAAATCCACGGCTGACGCGGTCAGTGTCAGCCATGTGATTTAATAACTCAGTCGTCCGATGATCATTAAATCAGCCATAAAAAGCTGGTTTAAACGTCCAGTCAGCCTTATTGCGGCTGACATATTAGCAAAAGATTAATTACTAGAATAACATTCAACTTGCGGCTATTTAGTTGACGACATGGTTGATTTCTAATTTGCCAGCCGTTTTACGACTGATTTATTAGCGAAAGATTAATTACTATAATAACATTCACGGTGCGGCTGTCTTACTCAGTATTTCATGGCTGATTTAATTTGACCGAGTTATGTGTTCGTATGGCGGCTGAGCATCCATGTCAGCAGTTCTTATTTGTCAAGTAATATAAAGATTTAATCTCTTTTATCCAGCCGTATGAAATAAACAACTCGGGAAATGCGAGGAGTCTCATGCAGCAAGTTTCCGAGGAGGAATTATTAATCTCTTTTAGCCAGCCGGGAAATGCGAGGAGTCTCAAAACATTCAAGAGGTATAATTCACGCTCTTTCTCGAAGAATCACATCGTTATAGAGGGAAAACAATTCTATATATAACCATGCGAAACGAAGTGATTCTTACACATTTTCTCCTCCACTGTCTCCTTCCTCTCTCAAACTCTGCCGTCTCCTCTGTTCATTATAGGTATTTCCTCTTGCATTACTTTGTTTTTGTTATCATTCTGCAGAAGCCGACATTCGATAGTTTTCCTTTTCTAGATTACCGCTTTTCCTACGTCTCGCTTAGTTGTTCATTGGTTGTCCTCCCCGTTTTCACCTTATTCTTTCACCGTGATTATATTCTGAATCTAGTTTAACCGTTTTTCTCCCCGGGTTTATAGTTCATTAGTCATTGTCGTTGTTTACTAGTATGCTCTTCACATCACCTATCCAAGCAAATGTCTAATCGATTCACAGTGTTGCCTTTTTCCCCCATTTCGCACAGGCTCGACATGTACTCACGGTCCAGTCAAAAGACAAAGGGCAAGCAAGCCTCTCAAGGAGGCTCTGACTCTGACGCTGACCAGATGCCCAGAGGATTTTCAGGAACGAAACGGTCTCCTTTCCATAATGATGGAGCACAATCTGAAGTCTTTCCTAAGAAGAACAAAAATGCCACTGATTCGAATACTTGGGGAACTCGCGCCACTGATTCTTCTCTCTCCACTGGTGGTGGCCAACCATCAAACAGAGGGTTTGATGCGAACCACATGGCTCCTCCTGGTTATTCTCAGCACCCCATTCGACAAGAACCCTTAAATATGTATGTTGACCTGGATACTGCTTCTGAAGATGAGGATGCTTCAGATGAATATGATGAAGATTCTGCGAGTGATGATGAACAGAATCATGGGAAATGGTTAAATAATAAATTCGTTAAAAAATTCTTCGAGAAGTTTGATAGCNTATGTTGACCTGGATACTGCTTCTGAAGATGAGGATGCTTCAGATGAATATGATGAAGATTCTGCGAGTGATGATGAACAGAATCATGGGAAATGGTTAAATAATAAATTCGTTAAAAAATTCTTCGAGAAGTTTGATAGCTTGACAACCGAGCAGATAAATGAACCCCAGAGGCAGTGGCATTGCCCAGCTTGTCTGGGCGGACTTGGTGTTATTTGATGGTACAACCTGCAGCCTTTGATAACACACTTGAGGACGAAGCAATCTCGACGAGTAAAGCTGCATAGAGAAGTGGGTAACATGCTAGAGAAGGAAATACAGTCCAGAGGAGCATCTGTCATTCCGCGCCCTCAAGCTTACAGTTTGTGGAAAGGTTTCAGGGAGGTAGCAGGTCATTAGATTGTCTGGCCCCCCATGGTCATCGTCCAGAACAATCGTCTGGACTTGAAGGACGACATTGATAAGGTACTTCATCTTTGTCTTTAACCTATTTTTACGTTTAATACATAAATTTTATATTTTGCCTTCGATTTTGGGTTCTGATTATCTTCAGATGTTACCTTCTAAGTAGCTCGGTATGGCAATCAGGAGTTGTTAAGCTACTTCAAGGGCTATCATGCTATTAGAGCAAGTCATTCCTATGGTCCACACGGTCACCGTGGGATAGGT
The DNA here is from genome assembly GCA_900406315.1 of Biscutella laevigata subsp. laevigata. Classification (NCBI taxonomy): domain Eukaryota; kingdom Viridiplantae; phylum Streptophyta; class Magnoliopsida; order Brassicales; family Brassicaceae; genus Biscutella; species Biscutella laevigata. The sequence continues at coordinate 11,837 of OVAU01001424.1, forward strand.
GTTATGATATTTGAGAGCAGACTCAGTGGCTATTTTGCAGCCGAAAGCTTACATAATGAGTTCGCCAAGCAAGGGTTGGACAAAGAAGCCTGGGCCGATGGTCGTCCTTTATTTTCTGATGGTCTTCGCCAACGTTTTGGTGCGTTTGCAACCAAAGAAGATATGGACGACTTCAATAAACACTGCAAAGGTTTACTTCCACCGAACAAAATTTTTTGTTGTCCTATTTTCATCATCGGATCGAACCCTGATATGTGTATTTGATCTGATGTACCAGGCAAACGATGATCAAGTTCGAAATGCGCTCGTACCAGGAGATGGTTGTCAAGGAAACTAGGCAGCATCCTGCCAAGTACGCCACCACTCTTGAGTGATTTGTCAAATCGCCTACTACTACGAGCGCCTAAACCTTTAAAGCTCTCTCTCTTGGCCTCTTGAACATTTTGCCTTTTCTCTCTTGAACCGTTTACGTATTTTTGTTGTTTTCTTATCTGTGGTTTGTACTTTTTACTTATCTGTATGTTATGGTGTGTTTCATTTATTTCCCTTTCTCGTTTATTTTGCTTTAATATTTGACAAGTCATGGTTTACTGCTCCGTTTAACCGAAAACAACAATGCATAATTTGCGGAATAGCAAGTCTAACACATATTCAACAACTTTCTTTTTCACTTTTAACACTCAACCTCATCTTCTCTTTCCTCCACATATTAATTCAACACATATTGAACTTTTATACTCTACAATGGTTTTGTTTAATAAAATTCAACACTCTACCCCACCCTTTTTTATGGCTGAGTTATGAGTTAAATAGTTTTATATAAAGGTTGAGTTATCTAGTATTTATTTTCTTTGTGGCTGAGTTAGACAATTTTTATTTTCTTGGTGGCTGAGTTATGAGTCAGGTAGTTTTTATTTAACGACTGAGTTATGAGTTAGTGATTGCTTTGTGGCTGAGTTATGAGTCAGATAGTGTTTATTTAGCGGATGAGTTATGAGGTATTGATTACTTTGTGGCTGAGTTATGAGTTATTGGTAGTGTTATTGGTATTTTTTTTTTAAATATAGAAAATCGGATTCAACACTCTCTATCCTCCAAGTCATTCAACACCACCATTGTACCAATAAAACTTGTTGAATAATTTATCCAACACCCCATTGTAACCTGACTATGTCATAAACACGTGGCCCGACCGCGTGGTCATATAGTTAGGAAAAACATTGTCATACATTATCGTGGCGTTGAAGTCTAGGTTATGTTATGAACTTTTAGGTTATGTTTTGAACTTACGTTGCATGGAAAATTAGACTACTAGACTACAAGACAACATCAAGAACTGTATCAATCGGATTTAACGCACCTTTTTATCCCAAATATCTAAATAGATTTTCCTTTTTACCGCGTTTCGTTGCCGACGTTCCAATTTACCTCGTTTGCGTTTTTATATAAGTTCTCCATTAAGAGAGAGTGAAGACGAAAAGTTATGATATTGTTAAGCTGAATTAAAAGAAAACTCAGCTTTATTCCGGCTAACTAATGAGCGAAAGATTACAATAAAATCCCCCCTTCCCTTATAGGTTATGTTATGAACTTTTAGGTTATGTTTTAAACTACGTTGCATGGAAATTTAGGCGACTAGACTACTAGACAACAACAAGATTAAATAATTGTATCAATTGGATTATACGAACCTTTTTATCCCAAATATCTAAATATTTTTTTCTTTTTACCGCGTTTCGTTGACGACGTTCCAATTTACTGCGTTTGCGTTTTTTATATAAATGAGTATTATTGTTCTCCATTAAGAGAGAGTGAAGACGAAAAGTTATGATATTGTCAAATCTCTGAATGATATATCAACCGTATCAGGAAGAATTAAAAGAAAACTCAAATTAATTACGTCTGACTAATGAGCGAAAGATTACAATAAAAGCCCCCTTCCCTTAATTAAATAAAAAATACAGGATTTGTGAGAAACTGGTCAACTAGGAGTAACAACTGGTCAACTGGTACAACTTAGAGATGTTTTGTTATAACCGGAATAAATTTTATGTTTTTCTGCTCCATCAAAGAGACATCACCAACATAAGAAAGCACGTCATTAAGAGAAAGAAAGAAAGGTAGGTTTGTAATTAGCGGAGATAAACACCAATCTACTGCAAATGTATGTTGATGAGTTCATAAACATAAGCATAAATATAAGTATAAACATAAATCAAACTAGTACTGACTGAAGTACAATCAATGTGTAATTTCATGGTCCCACAAACAAATGCGACATAGGGTAGAAGTAGAAATAAGCTTGTCGGACATATCGCCATAACCATCCCAACCACGACCCCGCGGTAACAAGCTGGTCGCCCGACAGTTGCACCTATCACGAACATATCTTGTTATGAGTTCTCTTGTCGTCGGTCTACCCATCCATAAAACAGTCCGAATAATTTCANTATAAACATAAATCAAACTAGTACTGACTGAAGTACAATCAATGTGTAATTTCATGGTCCCACAAACAAATGCGACATAGGGTAGAAGTAGAAATAAGCTTGTCGGACATATCGCCATAACCATCCCAACCACGACCCCGCGGTAACAAGCTGGTCGCCCGACAGTTGCACCTATCACGAACATATCTTGTTATGAGTTCTCTTGTCGTCGGTCTACCCATCCATAAAACAGTCCGAATAATTTCACTGATATTTTTGGTCCCCTCCATCGTGTGTGACTGCATGGGTTTTATAAAACAAGATAAGATGTCGAAACCTTTTTGCTTCGATTCTCCACCAATGCGCAGAAGGATCAAACCATAAACATACCTTGCTGGTCTGTTTCCTTTTCTTGCAGCATCCGCTAACTGCTTGAATACTCTTTGTCTTCTTTTAACACTGCTTTTTGGGGAGAAGTAGTTTTGAAGTCATGTCCGGTACAAAGCTTCAACGTTTCCAGCCCTGCGAAATCTCCTAAGTCGCTTGGACAAATGGCGTAACGGTTTTAAATCCCACAGACTATAAGAATTATCATTACGNCAATATCGGAGGAAGTTAAGAGAGAGAAGAAGATGGTCGGGTAGATTATTAAGAGAAACTCTTTCAGA
>OVAU01001425.1:0-14931 GCA_900406315.1 Biscutella laevigata subsp. laevigata
AAAATTATGGACGTCCATGGGCAAGCCCATTTGGACATGGGTGCAAATGGGCATAAGCGCAAATGGTCATGGGCGCAAATGGGCATGGACGTTAATGGACTATAAAACTATTGGACAAAAATGGGCATGTCCAACTGGACATGGACAGCCCATTTGACAGCTCTACTTATCTTGGACAGTGGGCTGGTGAAAATGTAGTTTGCTTTCTGATTATATAACCTGTTTGCTATTTTCAGGAATGGTGGTGAAGGGCTTGTGGTGGGAAAAATCCCAGTTATGGGTTTTAGACCATCCCATGTATAGATCATATATGGAAAGGATGTTAGAGTCATTTGTATAGACCTAGGATCTCAATACTTCTCTGTATATATACTGTAGCTATTACACTCAATAAGATATCTTTGCCTCTCTATATGGTATCAGAGCAGAAGAAACTAAATACCTAATTTTTTTTTTTTCACGCCGTCCAACAATGTCGCAGAGCCCAACCNTGGTATCAGAGCAGAAGAAACTAAATACCTAATTTTTTTTTTCACGCCGTCCAACAATGTCGCAGAGCCCAACCTCCACCACTGACACCATTGCTGTTGCAGACAACAAAACTCTGCTCAATGTTAACATGGCCAACGTCACTAAATTAACCTCTACAAACTTTATCATGTGGCGAAGGCAAATCCATGCTTTGCTCGATGGTTACGACTTAGCAACATACCTGGAAGGGGACACTCCTATTCCAGCAAAGACGGTAACAACAGACGGCCAGGTTACTCCGAATCCAGCCTACATCTTCTGGAAGCGACAAGATCGCCTTCTCAATAGTGCACTCCTTGGTGCTATATCACCAACCATTCAACCTCTCTTATCCGCAGCGGATACATCATCAGAGATCTGGGATACCTTGATTTCCACATACGCGAAGCCGAGCAGGGGACATGTGAAGCAGCTCAAGGAACAACTGAGACAATGGAAAAAGGGCAATAAGTCCATTGACAAGGATTTACTACAAGATTTGAAAAGCTCTCATTACTGGGGAAATCTATAGATCATGAGGATCAAGTTGAGTATATACTTGAAGGACTTACTGAAGACTACAAAACGGTTATTGATCAGATCGAGGGAAGAGAGACAACACCATCCCTTACCGAGGTCCATGAAAAGTTAATTAACCATGAACTGAAGCTTTCCATGGTTGTAACTCCAACTGTGACTACGCCGGTTACTGCGAATGCTGCGACGTATCGCTCCGGAAATAACAGCAACTATCGTGGACCTCCTCGCAACAATTACAACCGTAATACTCAGTCTTCACAGCAGCAGTTTAACTATCCACGCCCACAGCAACAAGGGCCACGAGGATACCATGGTCGATGCCAACTATGTGGTATCCATGGCCACAGTGCCAAGCGGTGCGCACAACTTGGAGCTCAGACAACTGGTGCATCGACATATGCATCACCTACACCACAACACCCAAATTTGTGGCAACCACGAGCTCATATGGCCACTGCACCAAACTATAACAGCTCTGGAAATTGGATTTTGGATAGTGGAGCTACCCATCATCTCACGACTGATCTTGGAAACCTCTCCCTTCATCATCTGTATACTGGTGGCGAAGAGGTGACCATCGCAGATGGCTCTGGTATAGCAATCTCTCACTCTGGTTTGGCTCAGTTATCCACACTGTAAAAAACTCTTACTCTGCCCGATGTCTTATATGTGCCGAACCTGCATCGAAATCTCATATCAGTTTAAAGATTATGCAATAATAATCAAGTTTCTGTTGAATTCTTTCCTGCTTCATTTCATGTGAAGGACCTCAGAACGGGGGAGCGCTTGCTCCAAGGCAAGACGAAAGATGAGTTGTACGAGTGGTCGGTCGAGCGTCCAAACCTGTTAGCCCTTCACACCACACCAACACCGAAAACCAGCCTTCCTGTTTGGCATTCTCGCCTTGGCCATCCTTCTTTTGATACCCTGAAATCAATTGTTTCTCAATTTTCTTTACCATTATCTCATTCTCATTCTATGCAAAAACAGTTTTCTTGTACCGATTGTTTGCTGAATAAATCCCATAAATTACCTTTCTCTATAAACTCAATTACTTCTCATAAACCACTAGAGTATCTCTATTCAGATGTCTGGTCATCCCCTATAACCTCCACAGATGGCTACAAGTATTACCTAATCATTGTTGACCACTATACTCGCTATTCCTGGCTCTACCCACGTAAACAAAAATCCCAAGTCAAACCCACATTCATAGCCTTTACAGCCCTGGTTGAAAACTACTTCTCTACAAAAATTGGTACCTTTTACACAGATAATGGTGGAGAATTTATTGCTCTCCGCCCGTTTCTCGCTACCCATGGTATCTCGCATCGCACCTCACCACCTCACACACCTGAGCACAATGGGATATCAGAACGCAAGCACAGACATATTGTAGAGACAGGGTTAACTCTCATGGGCCAAGCAAAGATCCCAAATCAGTTTTGGCCTTATGCTTTTGCTGCTGCGGTTTATATCATTAACCGTCTCACAACACCAGTTCTCGGAAATTTATCACCCTATGCAAAGCTGTTTGGAAAGCCACCGAATTACCTGATGATGCGCGTCTTTGGATGCCAATGTTTTCCTTGGCTCAGACCATATGCTGCACACAAACTGGATCAACGCTCAATTGCTTGCGTCTTCATGGGTTATTCGTTGACGCAGAGTGCCTATTTGTGTATGGATGTCGATACGGGTCGTGTATATACCTCTCGTCATGTGAAATTTGTCGAGAGCTGTTTTCCGTTTGCTGTGACTCCATCCGAGCCATTCCCACCGCCACCCTCTCCGAACCCAGAACCTTACCCCTTCCCACAGGCCACGACAGTCCCGATCGACCGCTGTGTACAACTCATCGATCACGCTCCCTCGCCTGTGATCCCGAGCCAAAGTGAAGCAGTGATTGCAAATCTCCGACAAATGCCGTCTGCACCTGAAAATCAACAAACACAAGTCAGCGAGTTGGGCCAGTCTAGTCAAATTCCAGCCCAAGCTGAAGAAGCTTGTCCACCTCAAGTGGGCCTATTAAGTGATCCACAGGCCCAAACTAATGATACTGGTCCATTAAGTGGTCCAACGACAGTTTCTTTTTGTCCGTAGGTCTCGTCGCAGATGCCGGACTCCTCCGTCACACCTCCGATCCCGCCATCGTCGTCACCGCCGGCGAATCCACAGCTCGGCCGGATGCGAACCCGAGCTCAGAATAACATCGTCAAACCCAACCGGAAATACTCTCTCCAAGCAATTGCAGCTCCGCGAATTCCGTCGTCGGTTCCACAAGCTTTGAAGGATAAATCATGGCGTCTAGCCATGACCGAGGAGTTCAACGCTATGGTTCGAAATCACACATTTGATCTGGTACCACCTCATCCTAATCAGAATGTGATTCCTACTCGGTGGTTATTTACTCTGAAGTATCTACCTTCTGGTGCACTGGAACGTCATAAGGCTCGGTTTATAGCAAGAGGTTTTATGCAGCAACTTGGTATAGATTATGCTGAAACGTTCTCTCCGGTTGTTAAATCAAACACAATTCGTCTCCTTCTTCAGATTGCAGTCAGCAAGAATTGGATTGTTCGCCAATTAGACATAAACAATGTGTTTCTCCAGGGAACGTTGACTGATGAGGTTTACGTTGAGCAACCTCTTGGGTTTATTGATCAGGACAAACCAAATCATGTCTGCAGATTGCGAAAAGCACTCTATGGTTTGAAGCAATCCCCACGTGCGTGGTATGAAGAGCTCAAGAAGTATTTGCTGCAAATGGGATTCAAGAACTCGATTGCTGATACCTCTGTTTTTATTTCCCTCTCTGCAAGTGCATCAGTCTATATTTTAGTATATGTGGATGATATACTAGTGACTGGGAGTTGCTCAAAGGCAGTTCTTCAAGTGATTCAGAATTTGGCAGAGAGATTTTCACTGAAAGACCAAGGGGAGTTGAGCTATTTCTTGGGTGTTGAAGCTCGACGAACAAGTAAGGGTTTGCATCTGATGCAGCGCCGTTACATTTTGGAATTACTAACCAAGACAAATATGTTGGATGCAAAACCAGTGACGACACCGATGGCCACTCAGCCACGTCTCACACTTACTACAGGTACTGCACTTACTGATGGTCGGGAATATCGTGCAGTTGTCGGTAGCTTGCAATATTTGGCATTCACACGGCCGGATATTGCATATGCTGTTAATCGGCTCTCGCAATTTATGCATGCACCCACTGATGTACATTGGCAGGCTGCAAAAAGAGTCCTTCGGTATTTGGCAGGTACACATTCACAGGGCTTGTTCTTACGTGCTGATAGTCCTCTTTCCTTACATGCTTACTCGGATGCGGATTGGGCTGGTGATGTCCATGATTTTGTTTCCACGAATGCATATATTGTCTTCCTTGGCAGCACACCTATCGCTTGGTCCTCCCGCAAACAGAAGAGTGTTGCTCGGTCATCAACTGAGGCCGAATATCGTTCTGTTGCAAACACTGCTTCGGAAATTCGCTGGCTTTGTTCACTTATGCAGGAACTTGGTTTTCAACAAGACAGGCCTGTGATATATTGCGATAATGTGGGAGCGACCTACTTATGCGCCAATCCGGTTTTCCACTCGCGCATGAAGCACGTAGCTTTGGACTACCATTTCATTCGAGACAACATTCGTCAAGGTCTTCTTCGTGTTGCTCACGTTTCTACCTCTGATCAACTAGCTGACGCCTTGACGAAGCCACTTCCACGAGCTCGATTCATGGAACTCAACAACAAGATTGGAGTTTCTCAAGCCCCTCCATCTTGAGGGGGCGTATAGATCATATATGGAAAGGATGTTAGAGTCATTTGTATAGACCTAGGATCTCAATACTTCTCTGTATATATACTGTAGCTATTACACTCAATAAGATATCTTTGCCTCTCTATACCATGAAGCTAAACTTAGAGAATTGTTGCATAAGATTTGCTTACATGAGATTAAGCTTTGCTCCGGATGCTGCAAAAGAATTAGTTAAGTTATTAAAGGGAGAGACTGGTGGCGATTTGTTGCAGCTATATTTCGACAACTCACCCAACTTTCCTGAACTTCTAGAGGCATGGAAGCTTCGACAAGGAAAACAAGGACTGTCGTATATTTTCTTGCTTATCCAGACGATTCTGAGTCATCCAGAGGGTAAGAGTAGAGCAAATGATACTGGAAGAGCTATTGACCATTTTGGTCGTTTCCTTATTAAAGAAAAATTTGATGACATTCTCAAAGAATTGAACAGCAAAGAGGAAAAACAACAGAATGCTGCACTTTCGTTATTGGCTTCGATTGTTAGACGTGGTCCAGGCATGTCTTCAGAAAAATAGCTAAGAAATTTGATTTTAAGGGTTTCTCAAAACTGGGGGAGTATAGAACGTGAGGGGCTGACAAGGTTAGGAAACACTCGACGAGGAGGGCCTTTGTTGGGGTTTGCGATATCATTCCTTGAACTTGGGAAGCCTAGATTACTAATGTCTGTTTTAACGCAGAAGGAAATGTATTCTAAAGTCCTACGAGGCCTTGGGAAAGACGACGGTGGTTAGCAGATACCATACTATATTGATGAGCACCCCACCACAGAACGAATCGAAAGGAAAGCTTGTAATGGTTGTGCTTTTTAAAATGCATTCCATCAAGGAGTTTGATGAAACAGTTCTCTCTATAATGGAGAAAAACGTCAGAAACTGGCGAGTAGGCTCTCTTCTTAGCAGAGAGAGACGACATGAAGATCTTCGGGACTCTGACCCAAGAAAGCATACGAACTAGTTAATTAGGTTGAACAAATGGACACACTCTATGGTGGAAATATCTCCGAGCCTCTGTTCCGAGAAAGCAACCAATCGGAAAACAGCGACAAGCGCACAACGTTTTTTGTTTGGCTTCACGAGTTACCATTCATTCCTTCCTTCACTTGAAACAGTGTTTTTTGTTTGGCTTCTCCTAATATGAGACAATGGAAGATGTGTCTGGAATCTATTTATATACAAGAATACACAGAATCTTTTACCAAGATGGTTTTTCAAGTGTTTTAAAGGTAACCTTTTTCACCTAATTCGTGGATAAATACAGACTAAGTCATTACTAACAAACAGACAGTACAGTTGATTTTTCAGTTCTAGCAGTTGTTTGGTCGGTGATACTTAGGAGGCAGAGATGGGCAGTGCTCATTCATATGCGGGTATGGCTCCATGGTGTTGTAACCAGGAAGTTCCATTCTGTATTTTCCGAGTATCTGACAGTACGGAAGCTTCACTTCGTCATTGTCATTGCACCATTTGGGTAAACGGCTTGCATTGTTCTCGAAAATCTTGAGCATGTAAGCATCTTTGATCTGTAAAAAAAGAGATTCCTTTGTTCAGTGTGTGTAGTGTGGTGTTGTATCTTCGAGAGTGGGTATAGGATGGATTCTCACCGTGAATTCTGTGGCTTGAATGGAACTAGAGATTGGATAAAAAAGGCCAGCTTCTTTGTACATTTGGAGGACGTAAGCGATACATGAAGTTGATTTCCCATCACTATATATCCAATCATCTTGTTCAGGAACTGCCAGCAACTTGTCAAAAGAGGATCCACGCTTTTCAACTTCCAACAGTATATCAGGAAGATCAAGACCCTACCATTTTACTACATGTCAGAAAAATCACAAATATAAACTCCATGTGAAACTGATGTACATGCTCTTATGAAGGATGAGGGTATATAAACGTGGCACATTAGGTTGTTTCGCAGCTATGACTACTACAATATGCATATACTACACTCTAAAAGCTTCTACTTTGTCAAATCCATAGAACCCGAAAGAGAAAAGTATTAAAAGATTTGATCAAGCATTTGACTAAGTGCATTTCGAACTAGTGAAATGAACATAATGGTAATACCTCTGTCCCGAGTCGTTTGTTAAGTGCTTCATTCCACAGGTTAGCAGCATAATCAGGCTGGATTTTGCTCCAAATCGTCATGACTGAAGCAACCTGGCAAAGCATACATTAGAAAAAGAAAAAAATATAGAGCAAAGAAAGAAACAAATTGAAAGCTCAAGTCTTAAATCAACGCCAAAGTTCTGAGAAATGAAAACCTACAAGATGAGCATCCAGAGGAGGTGGGTAGTTTCCACTAATGGTATCGATCCAGCTAAAGATGAAGTTGTGATAGCCATATGGTTTACCATCCATGCTGCGAGCATATTCCCATGCAGCTGTAACATTAAACTTAGCTCGATAATCAGGATGCAACGGTAGCAAAGCGATGTGAGGATTTGCGTCATCCTTAGTTTGTTCAAATTCCCACCACTCTTCCCATGGCGATATCGCTATAACATCTTCTCCCTATGGCCCAAACGTCCAAAGAAAGAATCAGTTTTGCAGGATTGTCTTGGGAAGTAGTCACTCAGTTCCAAAGAATGATACCCAGAACAAGAACTAGTGCACAATGGCTATATATATAATCATCCAACATTTCAAGTTTACCTTTTCATTCTCATTCCCAGACTCACAAACCCAGAGTTTCCCTTCAGAATCCCTCAAAAAAACAGCAGTGTGACCCGCATAGGCTCCAGTTAACCACTTCCCAAGGGTCTCCAAACCACCCCACTGCCCGCGGATTTTGGAGAGAGCTAGTAAGTCTCCAGACTGAATTTCATCTGTACTAATGTTTGTGACCCAAGGTTCAGGACGAGCATAGAAATTTGCACCCATATGCTTCTCAAGAAATGCGATATTAGAAGTCTCCCCCGAACCGTTCTTGGTGAAAAGAGGAACTACATCCCACAGTGCTCGGAGAGTTCCCAACATCACTGCTTTCATGAGGAATATGGAGACTCCTTTCCGCGTAACCTGATCAAACATTAGCCCGAAAGGCAAAACAAAAAGGATATAGAGAAAAGAAGAAGAAGAAGAAGAAGAAAAAAGCAGCAGCTTACATATTCATACTCAGATTTTCCCTCCCACTCCTTGAATTCCATGGTGTGCTCCCTCGAAACAAAGTACCAATCCCATGTCACACGATATGGAGTGATAAAGAGATAAATATCCATGCATGTCCAACAATGTGCCTTATTGAGCTGCATAAAACACACAATAGCTGAATCAATTTAGGATTCAACAATCAGAAAACAGCTTCTCAACGTACAAACAGAACAAGTTAACTACGTAACTGATTATACATGATGAAGCTTACAAAGAAATCACTCTTTACAATGGAATAAACTAGAACGACAAATGTTTTCACTCTGAGTCTGTGAAATAGAAGAGGGTCAGATGAAACTCGAAATGTTCTCCAAAACTAACTAAGGTTAGAGACTGGAGTTCATCAGCAAGATGAGAAATAGTGATAGTAGAGCACAAGAGTCAAACAAATCATCATTTCACACCTTAATGTGAAGTGTGCCGCCGCCAAGTTCGGTATCAGACTTGTTATTGTGCACTAACCAANAAAATAGTGAAAGTAGAGCACAAAAGTCAAACAAATAATCATTTCACACCTTAATGTGAAGTGTGCCACCGCCAAGTTCGGTATCAGACTTGTTATTGTGCACTAACCAAGCTTTGTTCTCATAGAAGCAAGTACTTTTCCACTCCAGGGAACCANCTCTTAAGTCTGTGAAATAGAGGAGGGTCCGATGAAACTCGAAATGTTCTCCAAAACTAACTAAGGTTAGAGACTGGAGTTCATCAGCAAGATGAGAAATAGTGATAGTAGAGCACAANGTTATTGTGCACTAACCAAGCTTTGTTCTCATAGAAGCAAGTACTTTTCCACTCCAGGGAACCATTTTTAATAGAGATAGAGCCGATATAAGTAGGGAGGAGATCAATGATGGAGTTGAGAGAGTTGAGAACCGGCCACGAGACTTGCATGGGCAAAAATGGAAGCAGGTCTCGTGGGTGAAAAGGCAATTTGACAGATGGAAGAGTAAGAAGCAGCAGTACAGTAATGACGAAGAAGAATAAGAAAGAGCGTGGAGACGATGAAGCCTCCATACATGTAGATGTAATGATGTTAACCATTTTCTGTCATCAGTTATTATATATACATTGCAGATTAAACAGTATTCCCAACAGATTTTCAATGCTTAAGTTAATGTGTGGAGTATTGAAACCAAAGAATTAGTAAGGGTTGTGATTAATTTTTTTTGACTTGATCTGCTTTTAGAGATTATATGCTATGAAACTTTTATCAAGCAAATAGAATTTTGCGAGCTGGAAATTTGAATGAGGACTGGGAACATTTATAGAGGAGATTTTGTGGAGTGCCCAGTTTGGCTTAAGGCTCTTTTTGAAAATGAGAGCACTGAATCTTCTGTCTAAGAAACTTGGAGTAGGTGATAAGTGGTTTCTTGTTGGGGACTGTCTAGTGGTCTTATCTGTCACAATTTTTTTCCCTTCGACGTACAGACGTATACGCATTCTTAAACGTTTCAGTAAGCATGTGAGAAAACTCAAATGTCTGTATAACGAATTTAGTTAACAGTGCAAGGAAACAACACAACAGAGCTGACACACATTTAAAAAATCCTGTATAACGAATTCAGTTAACAGTGCAAGGAAACAAACTCAAATGTTTGTATGATCAACTTAAAGATTACAGTAAAGAGATCCTGAACTTAGTTCGATAATGGATACATCTATATAGGTTTATCTATTTAAAAATATCGTAATAAATAGTGACTAGATATATATTTAGTTACAATAATTTAATATTTATATATATAAACAATATTTTTAAAATATCTAANTTACAATAATTTAATATTTATATATATAAACAATATTTTTAAAATATCTAATAATAATAATTTAATAACTAATGAGTATTCTAAAAGATATTCTTGATAATCAGAAACCACTATTTTGTATTACCAAATTGGTTTCCACCCATAATCAAATATAGAGTTGGCCGACATAAAAATAAAAATAAAATCAGAAACCAATAAATATGGTTTTTTTTTTTTTTGTCATCATATATTAAGAAGGCAATGGGAGCAAAGTAGCATACAGATACGACCAAAAACTTACAATCTGCATAGACAAAAACAAGTCTAGAGCAACCAAAAACTAACTCTCCACACTAAACAGAGGATTGAACCCTCTCATCCTCAAAGGTCGCAGAAAGCCATCCGGGACAGCCAGTCGCAATGTAAGATTGGCCGAAGATTGGCTTCAAAGCCGAGCGAGCAATGAGAGTGGCTCCTCTATTCAGGGAAGGCGCTAACGTTTCCAGTTTCCAAGAGCTTAAACCGGTGAGAGCACTACGAATATCCTGAGAGTAAGCAGTCAAGGCTAGCCACTTCAACGGATGGTTCACTGAGTTCACCAAGTCCCCTGCTTCATCAGAGCCAAAAATGATATAATTACAGTGCAAATCAATAACACTTTTAATACTCCATACTAAGCTTAAACACTGCAACTCCTGCAGAGAACAAATCGCACCAAAAGATCGTCTACTATGGACGATGGAAACACCACTCGAGTTTCTTAATACCCACGCTGCTCCTCCAATCTTAGAGGCACTATCCCACGCATACCCCATATTACACATGAGCCACGGATCCGGTGGTCTCTTCCATTTTGCACTCTTCCTCCTCTGATTATGATCCGAAAGAGCGACACTCGACAGAGGTTCAGATTGAGCAGCTTCCCACAATTCACTATCCTCTTTTGCCTTTCCTAAAGATTCATCAAACCCGTACCTGATTCCTTCCCTATTAAACTTATTCCTGTTTTTCCATAATCTCCATAGGATCCAAGGCACTTCCCATCTTAGTTTTCTTGGCCATCGATGATCACCTATGAATTTTAACAGAAAGAACAAGTTTGAGTATAAGGCTTGAGGTTTAAACCCTCCTAAGGGTGGCGGAACTCCGGAGAGGGCCCACGATTGACGCGCTATATGGCATGAAAACAGAACATGATCCGTTGTTTCTTCCTCAAAAGCACAATACTGACAACGCGCATCAATTTTCATACCTCTTCTGATCAGGCCTTCACCTACAGGAAGTGCATCACTTACCGCCTTCCACAGAAAAATTTTGATTTTGGAAGGGGTTTTAAGTGTCCAAATTCTGCTCTTTATCTCATCTAAGGATGGTTGGGCAAACCTCTGATACCCCATACACCCACCTTTCAGCTGGTCATACATCCAATATGCAGATTTAACCGAGAACATACCCGACTTAGTATGCTGCCATACCCAAAAATCGTTACATCTCACAGCAGGTTTCATTGCCAATATTGCTTCGGCATCACTCGCGAAAAACAGATCCTCAATTTTGTCTCTCCACCAGCAACGATTCCTCACATCAATAAGGTCACTAACCTTCAGGTCCACATTTATAAACAGATTTTTGATGAGAGGAGCTCGAGGATGACACTCTCCAATCCACTTGTCAGTCCAAACCGAGATTGAACCCCCGTTTCCGATCATAAGTCTGATCCCTTTACTCATTAAATCTCTCCCATGGAGCAAACTTCTCCAACCAAAGGATGGTCTTGATCCAATTTTTGCTAGAAGAACAGTCGACGATGGGAAGTACCTACTTTTCAGAAATCTTGCCAAAAGTGAGTTTGGTTCCTTCAACACCCTCCATGCTTGCTTAGCCAATAATGCTTGATTGAAACCTTGAATGTCCTTAAAACCGATCCCACCTTTATCTTTTGTGGAGCACATTTTTTCCCAGCTTACCCAATGCACTTTTCTTTTATGCTCAAGGGAGTTCCACCAGAAATTAGCCATAGCCGAGGTGAGAGCTTTACACGTATGCTTCGGGAGGCGAAAGCAAGACATCGCATAAACCGGCATTGCCATTGCCACTGCCTTTAAGAGAACCTCTTTTCCCCCCTGAGATAGAGAACGAGCAAACCAACCCGAGAGCCTGTCCTTGAGCTTATTTTGAATAAAGCTTAGCATGTCAATCTTTGAGCCACTGAAGCACTCTGGAAGGCCTAGATAAGAACCTGCCCCACCTTCATTTTCTATCCCAAAAATCAGCTTGATACTTATCTTTTCCCCCTCTTGAATTTTACTTCCAAAGGTCAGTGACGATTTGCTCAAATTAACTTGCTGTCCCGACACTGCACAATAAGATTCCAAAACTTCCTTTAGGGCACGACATTGAGCTTCTTCCTTCTTACACACGAACAAAGAGTCGTCGGCGAAAAGCAAATGAGAAATGCTCGGTCCTTCCCTATGAAACTGAACTCCCGTGAGCAACCCTTGATGTTTAGCTTGTTCGAGGAGATGAATAAGCCCTTCTGTGCATAAAACAAATAAGAACGGAGAAAGAGGGTCTCCTTGGCGGAGACCTCTTTGGGGCGCAATATAACCATAGGGCTGATCGTTCATAAGCACCGCATACGAGACCGATGAGACGCAAAACATGATCCATTTAATCCATACTTCACAAAAACCCAATGCTTGTAGCAAGGCTTGTAAATAATTCCACTCGATTCTATCATAGGCCTTAGACATATCTGATTTCAAGGCCACAAACTCCTTCGAGATCTTAGGGTGAGAGCGAAGTGCATGTACTACCTCATGAGCTATCAATATATTATCTGAAATCAACCTATTGGCCACAAAAGCAGACTGTGTAGGCGCCACCAGATCAGCGAGTAGAGGTTGAAGTCTCTTTACCAAAATTTTTTATATGATTTTATAAACCACTGAGCACAAACTTATCGGACGCAGGTCAGTCATCATCGACGGGTTCAAAACCTTCGGTATCAGACAAATGTGTGTAAAACTCCATTCCTGAGGATACACTCCCACACTGAAAAAACGTTTAACTTCTTCACACACACTGGGACCGACCGTTTGCCAAAATTGCTGGAAGAAAAAACCAGTTAACCCATCCGGACCTGGAGCACTATAAGGTTTAATGGCAAAGGCCGCTTCTCTGATCTCTGAATCCGTAACCTCTTTTGTTAACTCTAAATTCATACCCGCTGTAACTTTTCCAGCAAAACCAAGGAAGAAGTTCCCCAGGTTTGTCGGCCTTTGCGATTGAAACAGGTTTGTAAAATAACGAACTGCAACTTCTGCTTTTGAAGCATCCGCCCTTTGGATCAGACCATTCTCATCTAACAACCCATCAATAGCCTTCCTTGCTCGCAAATTTTTGACCGAAGCATGAAAAAATTTTGAATTTTTGTCGCCTTCCTTCAACCAATGCTCCCTGCTCCTTTGTTTCCAATACTGTTCTTCATCCTTATATGCATCAATCAGCTCAAATTTCAGGAGTTTCACTTTCTGTGAACTTGGGAAGATCCCCGACTGTTCTTTTTCAAGATCCTGTTGACACCTCTTGATTCGAGAACTAGCATTTAGGTCGTTAGACTTCTTCCACATACTCAGCTCTTTCCTAACTCCTCTCATTCTTTCCGAGACGGTAAGTCCATCACAAGTATGTTCCCACGCCCGTATGACCGCTTCTTTTACCAGGGGTTTACCAAGGAAACGCTTGTCGAACCTAAACCGTCCACGGTAAGACTGATTAGATGACATTAAGGAGACCAAAACTGGTCGATGATCAGAACCTCGCATATCTAGAAACTGTTGGTTTGAGGCCGGAAACGATAGCAACCAACTGTCATTACCAAAACACCTATCCAGCCTACTCTGAATCCAGTTATCACCCCGTTTACCAGCCCACGTAAAGCTATTCCCCGAGCTGTTAAGCTCCTTCATTCTACACGTCTCTATCATATCCCCAAACGCCTTAAAACTTGACTCAGACCTTGCCGGACCACCAATCTTCTCGCCATTGTGCAAAATAGCATTAAAATCCCCCACAAGACACCAAGGTCCCTTTCTATTTACACTGAGACGACAGAGACGCTCCCAGACATAACCTCGCTCACTTTCCACCGGCGCCCCATAAACAAAGGAGATAAAGCATAACACATCACCAAACTGAACAGCTACATCAACCACATTCTTATCTACAAACAGGAAGTCAATATTTACAGCTTTCTTCCAGAAGAACCCCAAACCTCCACTTAGGCCTCTAGGCTCAACTGTTAGACAGCGATCATATCCAAGCCACTCTTGTAAATCAACTAGAACATCACGCGAATTTTTGGTTTCCATCAAGAACACTATATCCGGGAAGAAACGACGTCGAATCTCCCGGAGTCTCGGAATTGTCCAATAAATATGGTTAATTACATATATTTTGTGGCAGATGTGGTATATAAAAATATATCGCGTATATTTTAAAATAATAATTAGTCACATATCGTTCTAGATTTTTAGTCGTCCAAGATTTTAAGTTTTGGTAATTTTAGGTAAAACAAAAAAATAAACTACAATATAAATTGATTCTTTTGACCTTATAATCGTCAACAAAAAATTCTATTTTTCTATGACACCTCTTAAAGATATAACTCTTTTTAAAGATCTTAAACCCTAAAAAATAGGATGGGAAACTCAACTCAAAACCATTCATTATTGGTGACAACAGACTAAATTTGGTGGAGAACCGTTAGAATTAATCTTTGTAGATGAAACAGTATGATCCATTACGATTTTTTGATTTTATTCGAACAAATGTTTTTTGTTTATTGATCTTACGTTCTTTATTTAGTGGATTAAAATAAATGCTTCTCGCAAACAATTTGTTTTGCAAAAATTCAACAAAAACCTTTTATTAATGAATGGAGAATAATTGATACTTTTAATTTAACTCCGACATCTGGATAATATAGAACAACNCAATAACACATCAATATCTCGATCATAATTAAATATTGATATTCCGTTTTTATCTTTAACATCTTTTCAATCTATAGCTCGGGCTCAGAATAATCTATATAATGGCAAATCCCGTCACATCAGAAGACGACATAAGACCATTAGACAACTAAT
>OVAU01001426.1:0-14916 GCA_900406315.1 Biscutella laevigata subsp. laevigata
AGAGCGATGTACCAAGAGCGTGGTACTTGTTTTAGGCCATACATTGCTTTCTTGAGATGACACACGTGAATAAGCTTATCCTTATCAACGATCTAAGGAGGTTGGACCATATAAACTTCTTGAGAGAGAGGGTCCTTGAAGAAAACATTGTTAACATCAAGGTGCTTCATCGACCAGTTCTTGCAACAACTGCTCCAAGAACAAGACATTGCATGTTTTATCAATAGATTAAATGTGTCATGAAAATCCACTCCAGGCTGTTGATGAGATCCTTTAACGACTAGCTGTGATTTATACATATCAATAGAATCATTAGGTAAACGTTTAATTAATTCGAAAAACCCATTTAGAGCCAACAATTTTCCTAACAACCGATCAACAAGATCAAACGTTCCATTGCAAGTAATAGCATCAAACTCTGAACTCACAGACTGACACCATTTTCCATGTTTGAGAGCATGAGTATGAGAGACTAGTTTAACCTCTTGCAGTAAAGCAAAAAGACGATATCTAGGATTTGGCTTCCTGATTTTTTTTGGCACAAGTAACCATGGAATGAAAGTTGGTTTGTCTCCTCGATGGCAGAAAGGTTGTCATGAGATGAGTCTTGAACCGGATCCATAGCAGGTGAATGATCATGACACATAGCTGAAACAAATGTGAGTGGTTGGGGAAAAAACATAGACATTTGTTGCAGAAGACGTATCTGAAGGTTGAAAATTTATAATGAATGAATTAGATGAAGTGAGAAGTAAGGAGTAAGGGAAAATCGACTAATAAAACTCCACATGGTGTGAGACATAGAGCCGAGAGGAAGCAACAACAAGGCGGAAAAATGCACTTTGGGTGAGAGAATATCCCAAGAAGACACAAGGCGTTGATTTGGGACTAAACTTGTTGTTCCTATAATGTTAGATCCATGAATAACATAGGGAACCAAAGGTGCGTAGCTTGGAGTAGTTCGACTCTGTTTGAAACAATTGTTGAAAGGGAGAGGAGTTCGCCAATATCGGTGTGGTGAGACGATTGATCAAATAGACAGTTGCTGCAAAGGAATACGTCTTAGAGGTGTTGGGGATTCTAACATGTGAAAGAAGAGCAAGTTCAGTCTCCATGATGTGACGATGTTTCCGTTTAACCATGCCATTTTGCTCTGGTGTATGTGGAGGGGTTGTCATATGTGAGACACCATTGTTTGAGACATATTCCTTGAGGGCAATGTACTCATCACCATTGTCGGTTTAAAGAGTAGTAGTTTCCTTTTTGAATCGGTTTTCCACAAAAGCTTTAAAGAGAGGAAACACTTGAGCAACCAGAGACTTTATGTTAAGAGGATAAATCCAAACATCTTGTAACATGATCTACGAAAAGAAAATAGTATTAAAACAATTAACTGAAAGAACAAGTGATGTCCATAGATCACAGAAAATAATATCAAGTTAACCATTAAATGAAATAGATGAAACAGAAAATGAAAGTTAATGACTTTTATTACTTGAACAAGAGTTGCAAATCAAAGAAGGTGATACTGAAGAAAACAAAGGTAAAGAAAACATAGAGATCATATGACGAAAAGTTTGAGGTTGGAATGGCCTAAACGAGAGTGCAACCCAAAAAAGGTAAGTTTGGAACATGAAAAAGCAGAGATAGTGTTTGAAGAAGCGATTGGCCACTCATACTCTTCATCACTGGACTTGCCGTTGAGAAATATTGTCCCCAAGTTAAGATCCCTCACCTGAAAATTGGATGGGTAAAGTTGAACTATGACATTGTTAGTCTTGAAAAGTTTGTTGACCGAAATAAGATTATTTTTCATTGAAGGAACCCATAAAACATCTTGACGATAGACCACGAGAGTGTGGGGGTAAGGAAGTAGAACCAGTGTGAGTGATTGGGAGGCCAACACCATTGTCGATCATCACATTTTCATTACCCTGAAATGGAGATTGAAGAGATAAGTTGTTGAGATCACTAGCAATGTGGTGAAAGGCACCACTATCAAGTAGCCATGGAAACGGATCATGGGAGCTTGTTGTGGTGTGATGAGCATGATGCTGCCATTGAGGAGCAAGCCCTGGTGGTGGACCACGAAGTTGAGAGATTGGTGGTGTATGAAATTATGTGGGATAAAAGATGGATTGGTATTGCGGGCAACGACGAGCATTGTGTTCTTGTGTGCCACATATTTGACATTTGCCAAGGTAAGGTTTCAGATAGGCTTGGGCATTCGGGTACCCGTTCGGGTTTCGAGTTAACCCATTTGAGTATCAGGTTATCGGGTTCATAGATTTAGGACTCATTCGGGTTATTTTATTTTTTGGGTCGGGTTCGGGTTACTAATTTTTCGGAATCTTCTGGGTTCGAGCCGGGTTCGGGTATTTTGAACAAAAAAAATACTAAAAAGTATTTCAAATACTACTAAACAAAAAAACTAATATATTTTCATTAAAAACATATTAAATAAAAAAATAAACATGAAATTGAATTACTAATAAATATTGGATATTTAGGCTTAGGTTTGGGTTATTCGGGTACCCGTTCGGGTTTCGGGTTAACCCATTCGGGTTTTGGGTTATCGGATTCATAGATTTAGGACCCATTCAGGTTTTTCCTCGAGTTCGGTTCGGATTCGGATCTTGTTTTTCGGGTCGGATTCGGGCTATTTTTCATGTTCGATTTTTTGCCCAGGCCTGGTCACGGAGAACAAAAACCACCTCTAGTAGGAGAGTAATTGCAACGAGGAACAAAAGAACCACCACGAAAGTATGATCTTTGTGGTTGCTGCTGAAACTGGTTTGAATTCACAGTAATAAAAACATAGGAGCCATCAATTTCAGTAGTGGCGTTGAGAGTATTTTCACGGTTGATCAATATCTCATGAAACTCATCAATGATAATTGGAACATCGCGACCATTCACCATGTCAACAAAGACATGATAGTCATCACCAAGATCATCAATTATAATATCCAAGATATATTCATGATCGAGAGGAGATCCAAGTAAAACTAATTGGTCGGACTTGTCAATGATTACAAGATTTGTTGCCTTTGTTGCTGCGCTTAAGTTGATATTTTAGTTGCTTGGTATGTCATCAGGATGGTTGCCCATAAGTGCGAGTGATAATCTATCATAAATAGTAATGTCTAAAAGGGCCTATGGCCCGCGGGGTTTAACGGGCTTCATTAAAAAAATTGGCCCGAGCCCTTTTAACTATTTAGTAAGCCCTGGATATAGTGGCTCGTTTTGGCCCGTTTAATAAACGGGCATGCCCATTAGTTAGCAGGGTACCCGTTTAATTTTTTTTTTCTAACACTTGAACGACATCGTTTTTCACCTTTTGAAACTTGAATCTAACCCTTGCAGACTTCGTTTGTTCGTCGTTTGTTCAAGCTCTCGTTGTCGTCGTTTGTTCAAACTTGAATCTAACCCTTACTGTTGTCGAGCCTGCGTCGCCGTCAAACCCTCATCACCGTCATGCCCTCGTCGCCGTCAAGCCTTTACCAAAATTGATCATGTATTTGAGAATCTCTTTGATTACACATTCGATTTTGGATCTCTTTTGAATAGTCGTTAATTTCGTATTTTGATGCAAAGACTTATCACAGATTCCTTTCTCGCCGCCGTCAAACCTTTACCAAAATTGATTTTGATTTAACTATTGCTTCACGTTTAATGTTTAGATTTGGTTAATATAAGTTGGTTTGGTTTAGATTTTGGTTCACGTATATGAGTTGGGTGAGATAATGCGATAATGCAATCATGTATCACAAACAAATATGTGATAATGATTCATAATCAGATGATAAAAATCAAATTTGGTTCACTGCCTTATTTTTTATGTTTATGTTTATCTTGAATATTGAATCTGTTTGTTTGTTATTGCAGAATGGATCTAGAGTCTCTTAATACTATGTCAATTCTCAATGCTCAAAGTGAATACATGGATATGAACGAGGAAGATGCTATGAATGAAGAAGAAACTGAAATGCAAAGTACAACTCAAGGAACTCAAGCAACTCAAGAAATTCAAGCCACTCAATCGGTTCAAAAACGTAAAAGACGCTTAACTTCTACTGTCAGGAATTTGTATCAGATGGAGTAGATAAAGTTGATGGCAAGGAAAGGGCACAATGCATCCATTGTGGAGCAAAATTAGTGATAAATACTAAAACGCATGGAACTACACACTTGATTCGTCATTTGGAGAAGTGTCCAAAGATGCCTAAGAAGAAAGATAGGCATGCATATGATCATAAGATTGATCGTGAGATGCTTAGTGAGATCATAATCTATCATGATTTGCCATTCAGATATGCAGAGTATGAAAAGATTAGAGCTAGAGACATGTATCTTAATCCGGATTGTCAATCCATTTCTAGACAGACTGCTGCACTTGATGTCTTCAAGAAATACCATATAGAAAAGGAGAAGTTGAGAGAGGTATTTGCAAGGCATCATGGTAGAGTTTGTTTTACTTTAGATTTGTGGTCAGCTCGAGCTACTATCATGGGGTATATCTGCCCTACTGCTCATTTTATTGATGATACTTGGAGACTGAATAGTAAAATTCTAGCTTTTTGTGATATGAGGGCTCCTCACACTGGTGAAGAAATAGCTAGTAAGGTTCTTGAGTGCTTGAAGGAGCGGAGTTTAGAGAAAAAGGTTTTCTCTATTACTTTGGATAATGCCACCAATAACGACAACATGCAGAGAATCCTTAAAGGGCAGCTTCAGATGATGAGTGGTAGTGGTTTGTTATGTGATGGAAAGTATATGCATGTGAGATGTTGTGCTCATATCTTGAATATAATAGTGAAAGAGGGCTTAGAGTTGACAAAAGATCTTTTGCATGACATTAGGGAAAGTGTCAAATATGTAAAAGCATCTCAGCAAAGGATACAATCTTGCAAGTATTTCAAATCTTGTATTGTATTATAGGTACAACCGAAGACAATGATGATATTGAAGATGTTAGAAAGATGACAAGCAATTCAGGAACAGAAGGTTCGAGATCAGGAGATTGATGAATGTTAGAATGGTTGAGATTCTAGAGACATTCTGCTTTGATTTTGCTACTAGTCTTTTGGGTATCTTAATTAAAGTTTGCAACTGATGATTGTGCTTCTATATTTTACTCATGAAATCTAGCAAACAGACATCGTTATGGATATTTTGATTAGGGTACTAAACTGTTGGAAGATTAATGTTAAACTCGTTAAATGGATGTTGATTTGGTTTCTCTGGTTTTGTACTTTTGTTTTTAGGACTCTAATATGTTTTTATAAAACAAGAGAAATAAAAATATAAACAAAACTAAAGACGAAATTTTTCATTAATATATAAGTACGGTTGAGAAAATAAATAAGAACCGATAATGCAAAATCGAACCGAGAAAGTATTGAAACCAAAAAAAATAAATGAATACTAATTTTACTATCCGAATGATCGGATTTGAATCTACACCGAATCTAGAAGATTCGAATCGCACTGAATCTAGAAGATTCGAATCGCACCGAACCAAAAAAATAATAAATATTCATATAAGTTAAACGGGCTTCGGTGGGCTTGACGGGCTTAAACGGGCTTCGCGGGTATGGCTTAAACGGGCTTCAAAACTAAACAGGCTTCAACGGGCATGACTTTAACGAGCAGGGCCTAAATGAGCAGGGTTTAAACGGGCCTGGGTAGCCCGTTTAGACATCACATTCATAATGATAAGTCTGCAATTAGGCTAATACATGGGCCTTGTTTAGATACTTAATAGGTTGCTCTATTACCTACTTAAGCCCTTAATACTCTATTTAAGTGTCTTTGTAAGAGAAACTCATTATCAATCAAAATATTAAAGAAACAATTTCTCTTTCAATGTCTTCTTCTTCCTTACGTCTTCTTCTTCATCTCTTCTTCTCCTTTCTGATTCTTCTACTTCTTCAAATTTCACTCCCATTTCTATCACAGATAAGCTCACGCTTATCACATAACTCACGAGAAGTAGTGAGCCTTGCAACAATTGGTTGAATTGATAAGGAAAGAGAGCCGATTAGCATCTTGTCTTGTCTTTTCCAAGCAACAAAGTTGGGATTTGGTTGGGATGTTCCATGTGTGGTGACCATAGTTTCTGGTGGCGTTTGATCGTCATTGGTGATGAAACAATGAAGATCGTGTGTTTCAAGAAGAGCACTGATTTGGAGACACCATGTGATGAAATTGGTTGTCGTAATTTTGGTGATGTTGGACATGTTGATCGAAAACAATGTACTTTTGGGTCAGAAAATGTTAAAAATAGGGGAAAGAGAAGAGATCGAAGCAGATTTGATGGCCATTGATAAGAAGAAAATAATATAAAAAGGATTTTGAGAATTTGGATCAGAGGTGCTCTAATACCATATAGAGATCGTGAATTGATGATTTTTTTAAGATGAATGTGTAATTTATAGATACAACAATCGTAGAATCCAAAGATATAGTCAAAGAGAATAAGTGAAGAAGAAGAAGAAGAAGAAGATACAAAGAATGGAGAAAGAAACAAAGAGGTGAATCAAAGTGAAGAAAAAAATGCAAGAATGAGATGGAAACGAAGAAGTGAGTCAAAAAGTAATTACTCAATTAATAGTGTCAATTATCTCATTTAGTATGGATCTAAACACAAGTTATTGGAGTAAGAATTTAGGGCTCATGGTTCATTTATATGGTCAGAGAGTAGACTAAGAATGGTTGGAATCAACCAGAGATGATTGCCATTTCTCTATGTATGTTAATAGAGATATGGGAATACACTTGCAATCCTTAGTTTGTAAATTATCGTTTTTCTGTGCTTCATTCATTGTGATAATCTTAGAACTTTGCAGTTTTTTTATTTTGAGGTTGGTTTATGATGATGGTTGGTAGTATCTCATTCTGATAGATTTCTATATACTAATGTCTATTTGAATAGTTTCCCCTTTGATAGTAGTGAATTATTTATAATGTATTTTGAAGAATTCTATGTTAAAGCTTAAATTTCTTTTGTAATTTTAGAAAGTTTTGATGTGTTATGATTTTATAGGTTTGTATATACTTCTGATAGGTTTATATGTTTTTAGTCAGTGTTTTTTTTTTTTTTTTTGAATACTTACTAATGTTATTGTTATATATATTTGTAGTAGATTACATTGAAGGATAACATATATAAAGTGGAACCAAACCAAGAATTTAAAGTCAAATCTTTTTTCTTGAGAAAGTGTAGCTCTGCCGGTAGTACATGGAGCTCTTCTCCTAACATTTCGCGAGTTCATATCTGTATGTGCTCCAGAATATATTTAACTTGTGAATGAGTAAGATTTCTCTAAAAAAAAAAACTAATTCTTTCAAAATGTTTATAGTTAATGGTACATTTTTCTACTGTTGTATTTCATATTATGACTATGATTGATAATTTTTTTGTGTTGTGATATTGACTTATTGATTATATTTTAAGATTTGAGAGGTAAAATCTAGTGAAAATATTTTGTTTGTAATACTATATTACTCAAAGAAACGATGTTATAACAAAAACGGCAAATTTAAATAACGGTTAACAATAAGATATTATTTTTTATTTCACGGATTTTTTAAATAACGGTTAATAACGAGATACTATATTTTTATTATAAATATATTTTCGCGCCAAATTAAATAACGGTTAACAACAAAATATATAGATAAATTTTCGCGCCAAATTTAAATAACGGTTAACAATGAAATATTATATTTTATCTTAAATATATTTTCGCGCCAATTTTTCCACATTATCATAATTGTATTAAAATAAATACTATTTATGTACAACTTGTTCCCAAATCAGTATATTTACTATTCAAGACTTCAAAAGTATCCACAAACTGCTTAAGAAAACTATTTGCCAAGACCACATAAACTTTATTCATAGTTTAAATATAATGAATACTATGTAGATCTCTATGCAAATAAAATTATAATTTTTTAAAATTTTCATAGTTATCCTCCATTGCAAGTAGTGGCCCACTTACCCATCGATTCACAGATTCTCTATCATATTCCGTCAATACACTTCCCAAATTTTCAATAATTTTGTCCCCTTTTATTAAATAAATTGAAATAACCTTCTCGTGTTTTATTTTATTTTATTATTTTCTCCACAAAGATAATATTATTCCATATCTATATTCGACCGTGTATTGACCTGTCCGCCTCATCAATATATCACCACCCAATCATATTCCGATTTTGACTTACGCTATATAACCCGCATGTGGTTTTATCATAACCCAATCTGATTTGCTTTTCGTCCAAGCATTAGAGAAGAGGAAAAACTCAGGAATCGCCGACTTAAGCTTACTTTCCTTCTCTTCAATATCGTATGAAGATACTTCTTATATAATGACTCTTCTCCTTAGTAACTGTTTCTTCTTCTTCATCATCGCCGGTTTAGGGTTTTCTTCTCTATAAAAAGCAAAATATTATCTTCTGTCGTCTTTATCTCCCTCCGTGATTTCTGTTCTGGCGATTTTGCTTTGTTTTACAGAGAACCCCTTGCCTCAGCGATCGATCTGAATCAAAGTTCGTATGGTTAATTTTTTTTTTGTTATTTAAATTCTTCGCATGTGATTACTCTTCCCTTCTTCTGAGTTTAATTTTGTTAATTCTAGAATTGGTGTATGAACATTTGTTTTGGTTTTTTAAACACTCGATGTTTTTGTAGATCGGCTTAGATTCATGTGGTTTTTGTGTTGTTTGAGTTGAATTGATGGATTATTCGTGTGAATCTTCATACGATCTGCGGTATTAAGCTTTAATTTTGACGAGAAAGAAAAAAAATATCAATTGAACCTGCGATTGACTTGTTACGACTTATGGATTCTGTGAAGATATGGATACAGTTTTGAAGGTATTTTTGGCTTTGTGTATTACAGGAACTTTCTTGCCGACGGCTGTAAAAAAACGAATAAAGACGGTGGCATTTCTTTTCTGATTGTGTTTATTTTTATGACAGAGAAGACATCTAAGATGAACACCCCTGTATCTATCGCTCTAACTGTTATAGTTGGGTGAGTTTCAAGCTCATGGTTGGGTTTACTATTTCAATTTGTTTTTGTGTTTGTGATTGAGTTTGCTGTTTTAAATGTTTTGATTGATTTGTTTCTCTTATTACATAAAAATATCGTTCACTCGCAGGATTTTTCTTGTTGAGTACAGTGTCCATTTTGTTTATCCTTTCTTTTGATTCATTGTTGATTTTGCAACTTGTTTCTTCTTCTAATTTTTTATTGATATTTTTCTGGTAGTAAGGGCTTTTGGAGTGGATATGTGTACTCTTTATAGTACCAAAGAGTACCAAATAAATGCACTTCTTGTTTGTATGATTATGCTACTTTTTTTAATTGCACCTGATTGTCCAATGAAAGACTGTTCATGATGTTGCTTACTGATGGAGAAGATTGTAGCAAATGTTGTTTGGGACGGCTGTTATTGCATGTTGTTGGTCTACCTATTTTTATGTTATCTGTGAGGAGTTTTTGTTGGACTCTGTTTGCTTACTTATAACTTCGAATATTGTTATTAAATATCATAAGCATTTTCTATTTCTTTTGTGCAGTTCAATGCTGTCGGCAAGACACTATCTTTAGGACTCTTAGGAGTTAGAAGTTACTGTTGACTTTTTCTTTCAAGGTTTTATAGGTTTAGCATTGTTAATAGCTAGAAATGGATGCCAAGATCGTCAAGGTATTGGATAGTAAATGTGAAGATGGATTTGGGAAAAAGAGGAAGCGCACGGCAAGCTATGCTGCATATGTTACTACTGGAGTTTCATGTGCAAAGCTGCAGCATGTGCCCTCATTGGAAGGGCAGCGCCAAAGTCCTGACAAAAGAAGGAAATTGGAAGCCGACAATAAGCGTAATGCTTCTGAGAACCGATATGAAAAGTCGCTGGTCAGATATTACTCTTATTTTAAGAAGACGGGAATTGCAAAGCGTGTTATGACCTATGAGGCTGGTGAATGGAATGATTTGCCTGATCATGTTATTTGTTCCATCCGAAATGAATTAGAAGAGAAAAGAGCAGCAATTGAGTTTGAGTTGTGTGATCGCCATTTTATTTTGGATTTCTTGCACATGCATAGACTGGACTTGGAAACAGGGGAAAAAACCCCACTTGCATGGATTGACGTTGGAGGCAAGTGCTTTTTCCCTGAAATTTACGATACTGATGAAAGGACTAATTGCTGCCATCATAATTGTGTGGAAGATCCGAAGCAATATGCTCAGCATGAGATCAAGCTGCGCCTTGAGATTGACCTTAATGGTGGCGAGTCTCCAAATTTGAATTTGGAGGAGTGCAGTGACGAGTCTGGTGACAATATGGACGATGTTCCAGCAGAGGATAGCTGCAGCCGCAAGTTTGAAGCTGCTGTTTCGAAATGGGACGAGACTGATGCTATTGCTTCTGGTGTCAAACCTACGGCTGGAACAGAGGGACTTGATAATGATGGTGTAAAGAAAATGTTTGCTTTAGGGACAGCTTCTCTAGGGCCTGTAGCTGTACTGGATGTGGGCCGTTTTTCCAGTGAGTTTGCTGAAGCTCGGCTAGCGCTTTTCCAGAAGCAGGTTGAGATCACCAAGAAACATCGTGGTGATGCTAACGTTAGATATGCATGGCTTCCTGCAAAGAGGGAGGTTTTGTCCTCAGTTATGATGCAGGGACTTGGAGTTGGTGGTGCATTCATCAGGAAATCTATCTATGGTGTTGGAATTCATTTAACAGCTGCAGACTGCCCATACTTCAGGTTTTTCCTTGAATCTGCCTCGTAATAAAAAAAAATCCGATTGTTTAGTTCATATACCTTTGGTTCCTGTCAGAAACACTTTTGGTGTCTAGGTACCAACCTTGTATTTCTTTTCAGTGCTAGGTACTGCGATGTTGACGAAAATGGAGTACGTTACATGATTTTATGCCGTGTAATAATGGGGAATATGGAGCTTCTTCGTGGCAATAAAGCACAGTTCTTCTCTGGTGGAGAAGAATATGACAACGGTGTTGATGATGTTGAGAATCCAAAGAATTATATCGTCTGGAACATCAATATGAATACCCATATATTCCCGGAATATGTTGTTAGGTTCAAGCTGTCTGTTCCCCCCAATGCTGAAGGTGATTAATTTGGTTCCCTTTAATTTATTTGTCACATATAACTTTCCCCAATTCAAATCAACTGATGACGCATTGAAAGGGAGACAGCTTATAGATCTGTGGCTGAAGCTCAGGTCTCTCAACTGATAAATTTAGAAAAAAAAGGGATCATTGTGTGATAAAACCCTAACGACCTCCGGTGTTGTGACACATTTGGTTTGTCAAGAGACACGTCTCTGATTCATTATCCGGGGGTCGGATGAGATACTCACGGCTTATTGGGTATTTCGATCCATCACATTCTGTTTTGTGCAATATTAGAAGTCGTTTGACATACACTGGTTTCTGCAGGGAATTTGGTTGCAAAGAATGATAACTCAGGGGTCACTCTGGAAGGACCTAAGGATCTTCCTCCACAACTAGAGTCAAATGTGAGTTTGGTTTGATTCCTCCGTTTTTGTTTTTCGATGATCTCTTCAATAAGAGGATTGAACAAACTGTCTGAAATACGGGCTGTGTGATTTTTTTTCTTATTAAATCAGGGACCAAGAGGTTCAGGGAGCGCAAACAGTGTCGGTTCAAGCACTACAAGACCCAAATCTCCATGGATGCCTTTTCCTACGCTGTTTGCAGCAATTTCACATAAGATGGCAGAGAAAGACATGTCCTTTATCAATGCTGACTACCAACAACTGAGGGTTAGAAAAAAACAGAATTGAGAGTAAGTAATATTCTTAAAATGGCAAGAGCTGAGATTGAGAAATCTGAATGCAGGAAAAGAAGATGACAAGAGCCGAGTTTGTGAGGAAACTGCGGGTTATAGTGGGAGATGATCTGCTTAGGTCAACCATAACAGCTCTGCAAAACCAGGCAAGTTAATCGTAGTAGAGGTTTTCGTTAAAATCATGAGTTTTTTAAGGTTTATAAGCAAATGCTCAACAAGACAAGAATGTGGGGTTTTGTTTGGTTTGGTTAAAACTTCAGCCAAAGTTGAAGGAGATTCGTGGAAGCATCAGAGATAATGAAGGTGCAGCAACAAGTGGGGGTGTAAGTAAAAGAGGATGATGACGAATATCAAATGGAAGCTACTTTCTCTCTACCCGCATTGGTGGTTCTCCTTTTGACTTTTTATGATATAAATCTTTTTCTTTTCCTTCTAATTTATTTAGACTTTTGGTTTTTTGGGTCCGTGTGGGTAGAGGTTAAATGAATGTGTCGACTTTTCTGTCGTAACTTATACTTAAAAGAGACAAATGTAGTCATTTGTTGGGTCTGCAAACTTCTTGTGGAAGTCGTTTAATCTTCGACGAAACTTTGGTCTCTAGTAAAAACTTGTCTCACATTAAGACTGTTAGCTTATGTTTTTCCTCTCATTTGTTGCGAGATTTGGGATTTACGTTCGAGTTTCCGCTTTATACGGACAAGCAAAACAACTAACTTCTCAGCAGCCACGACGTTCTCTAAGCAAATATTTAGGCAAAAGAAGAATCGGAGACTCCATGGAAAACAAAAACCATCCAAAGTTGTTTATAGATTTTCAAAGCGGTAGCAGACATGCGAATAAGTTTGTGTAGTTACAAGTTAGTAAGTTACAACCTCGTATGTTCTCCGTGAAAAGCCTCGTAACTTTGATGGGTTTCTTCAAATCTGACCGAATAGAACTAAAATTTGTAATTTGTGATCGGTAAACGGATACGTTTGTAGTTACAGCCTCCGCACGTTGACACGTTCTATCTAGTAACGTACCTTCCTCGGTTTACATTCATTTGCATTTAAAAAAAAAAAAAAGATTATTATTTGTCAGATGACGAGTATCTAATGTGATCTTTTGTAGTAGCCCATGAAATTGTTTCTTGCTTTAGGGTTAAAGATAGCATATGGAATGTTTTAACTCTTTGTCATTTTGAAATTTCTTCAGTTAAAAGTGTAATTCTTTGTTTGTTTTAGAGCGTCCGAATCTGAAGTAGAAGTGGTGATAATGTGAAACCAGTAGCAAGAGTTTAAAGGATAATGCAAGCTCTGATTTTATTCAGAGACAACTTGTAACACCTCAAACCGTATGAGTTTTGGGTAAATTCAAACTTAATATAGTATAAATTAAGGAAAACATAATATATAAAAGACTTTTAGGATTTATGAGTCTTATTTTTGTGTCTAGATAGTCTTGGAAGTTGGAATTCTTCTCTCACAGAGAGAGGTTTTTACTGAAGAGACAAATCCAATTATTTTTGGAGTAGGCAACAAACGGAGAGGTAAACATGACCACTTTAGGCTAAAACTTGATAAAGTTATTTTTTCTTTTTTGTCAAAAACTTGATAAGGTTATTTCTCATGATTCTTGGATGTAGATTTTTTAGTGAAAACCGATTGTTTTTCAGAGTTGTGGTTCAAAAGTTATGGGTATTCAATTGGGTATATATGTGCAGAGCGAATCTACAATTAATCTTGAAAGATAGAGTGCTTTGAGAAGCTATAGATTTCAAATCAACTTGAAACTTCATAGATATATTGGAGACACTATGTTGTTGCTATTCAACTGTGTGACTAATATTTCAACAGTTAGTTTGTGATTTAATGGATTGTTATCATACATGTTGTATACTACAAAAACCCTAGATTCGACCAGCTTAAGATGATTGATGAGTAAATGATCTTGGAATGAACAAATATTTTACAGGAACAATCTTAGGTCATGTTAATAGTGCCTGATAAGAGGATAGCTCATTCGGATAAGATGATCATACTATACCAACCAGTTGAAGTTAGCTTAATGAATCTGTCAGAAATCTACAGCTAAGGAAGTATCTTGCATGAATCATAAAAAACGCATATCAAGTACGATTTTTACGAGATTTTGGGGAGTAATTCTTGGTAATATTGGTTCAATAATCAACAGTGGAAATTTGGTTGGTTGTCAAGTTAGTCTTCGTCAAAGTGGCTAATGTGAGGGTTGAAATCTGTTGAAATATAATATGTTTTCTATTTCTATGTTATAAGATTCATAATACATAAACTAGACATGATTGCTAGTTTTATAATAAATGATGACATACTAGGTATAATTAGATATATAAATAGTGATGTCTAAAAGGGCTTAAGGCCCGCGGGCTACACAGGTTTCGCTTTAATTGTTTTGGTCTGCGGCCCTGTTACAATAATTACAACAATTAATATATACATATATATTTATAATAATTAAAACAATTAAAATGATGTAAATGTCATAAAAATAAAAGGGTTTCGTGGGCATGTTGAAGCCTTGCGGGCTAATGATTAAAGGGCTTCAAAGGGTACAAAATAAAAGGGCTTAAAATGGTCAATGATTTAATGGGCAGGGCTCTAATAGACAGGGCCTAAAAGGGCCAAGGCTGCCCATTTATACATCCCTATAATAATAAAACAGAAGTCAGTTAGACAATTCTCTACATGATACGTGTCCATTAAACTTAAAAAATTTAAACAATTAGAATTTAGAGAATTATTTTAATCACAAAATTTTCTCCCACACGATTAATTTTAAACAAAATCTAAATTTTACTTTAAAACAAAAATTATACACGATTTTTATATGAGTTTTGTTGACAACAAAAATATCAATTCCTTTTTTTCTCCAATAAAATCTCCACCANCAACAAAAATATCAATTCCTTTTTTTCTCCAATAAAATCTCCACCACAATCTCTAACTTCCCCACTATAATTATATATCGATTTCTGTATAGTTTAATTGGTTTAAAAAGTTACTATATATTTTTTGTTTTAGCAAGAGTAACCGTGCATGCCAAAAAA
>OVAU01001427.1:0-14915 GCA_900406315.1 Biscutella laevigata subsp. laevigata
CCATATGACTTATTTGTGGTAGATAAACCCTATTTTAATAGGATAGATAATCAAATGGTAAAGAAATGGGCAAGGAATGTACAAAATTTCAAAGTTCGATTTATCTCTTACACAAAACTCTTAACATATTGTTGTGTAACATCAAAAGTTAAACAATAAAAAGAAAATAGTGAATTGGGAGTGAAAGTCAAAAGTGTTGGGGACCCTATTAGGAGGTGCCGCTAAGTCCTCCCATTACTTCCTCCCCCACTACCACAACATCGTGCTATTCATTTTCCTCATTTCTTATCATTGCTTTCATATTTGATGATGTTGATGACTGATCTCTTCTCATCATTTCGAGATTTTTTAAATAAAATGTTTCTTTTGTTTGGTTTATTATATACGTAGCTTCTTTTTCAAAGTCTCGTCTAAGTTTGTGGACTTGTAGACTTGTAGTTCTAGACTTCATGACACGCGTATATATGCATTAAAATGATATAATGTACATAAACACAAATCAAAGCATCACACGTATCAAACAAATCTATATAGTTAAAAGTAGAGATGTCTAAATGGACTGGAAGTCCGCGGACCTAACGGGCTTTTTTTTAAAGGGCTTTGAAAAATTAGCCCGTTTAGACTCTCGAAATAAAAGGGTTTTAAAGGGCTGGCCCGTTTAGGCTCTGGAATAAAAGGGCTAGCCCGTTTAGACCCCCGAAATAAAAGGGCCTAAATGGGCCAACCCTTTATTATGATAAATTTAGTTTAATTTCATAATAATTAACATATATAATATTAATTCTAAAAAATACTTATTTTTATTTTCAGTTTTGAAAAAATACTTTTCCTATAATTTTTTAATTAGGGAAAATAAAAATTACTACTAAATTTATAAAAATGCAATTTAACTTTTAAATATATATATACATATATAAACAATAACATATTATATAAATAATCATAAATGTTAAAGGGCCTAAATATATAGGACTTAAATGGGCAGGGCCTAAACGGACAGGGCCTAAACGGACAGGGCCTAAACGAGCTTAAAACAAACATGATCTAAACGGACAGGGCTTAAACGGGTCAGGGCCGCTCATTTAGACATCTCTAATTAAAAGTATCAATGTGAGCTTCGAGAGAATTATGAGAACTACTATAAATTTGGGTACTTCGATATTCACAAAGCTACCATGATTAATCGTATCGTATCTATGAGTTAGATTCAGGTTCAAGGCCACTGATATACACTTCACAGTAAATACAACTACACTTATACAATTCTAGGATGATCACAAATTCGCTAACACATCTTTTGGTTAGTTTTGGTCTCGTAAAGCATTAAACGATTACAAGTATTTTTGGCATAAATAGTCTATTTTATC
The DNA here is from genome assembly GCA_900406315.1 of Biscutella laevigata subsp. laevigata. Lineage (NCBI taxonomy): Eukaryota > Viridiplantae > Streptophyta > Magnoliopsida > Brassicales > Brassicaceae > Biscutella > Biscutella laevigata. Next base: position 1,368 of record OVAU01001427.1, read on the forward strand.
AGTTTATATAGGAGACATATTGCCTCGGTGAAAAGGAAAAAAATAATAACAACAAAAAAAGTAAACAAGATTGCCTCGAATTAGGGTAAATAAGTTATGCTTTTCTTAGAAACAAAAATCCAAAAAAAAGGGGAAAAAAGCAATAAAAGGACAATTATGTGAGGTTTGAATTTTTCACCTACCCTCCTACAATTCATGATTTTAATTTTTATCCTCTTGTTCTTCTCAATTCGTATTCCTACACTTTTTCATACTTATTTTTAAAAATAAATATTTTTCATTCCTATAAGTATGAGTGAGCGTTCGGGTACCCGTTCGAATTTCGGGTTAGCCCATTCGGGTTTCAAATTATCAGGTTCATTGATTTAATTATTTTATTTTTCGAGCCGGGTTCAGATTATTTTCGGGTTGGATTTGGGTTACCAATATTTTACGGAATCTTCCGAATTCGGGTTAGGTTCGAGTATTTTGAACAAAGAAAATAATAAAAAGTACTTGAAATACTACTAAACTAAAAAAATAATCTATTTTCATTTAAAATGTCTTAAAATACAAAAAATAAACATGAAATTGAAAATATATCTTTAAAAATAAATTTATTATTGCACAATATAAGTTCTATCAATTTTTTTATAAATAAAGGATATTTAAACTTAGGTTCGGATTATTCGGATACCCGTTCGGGTTTTGGGTTACCAGATTCATAATAAAACCCATTAAGATTTTTTTTCAGATTCGAGTTCAGATTTTGTTTTTCTGGATCGGATTCGGATTGTTTTTCAGATCTGGTTTATTTACCCAGGCCTAATTCCTCCCCATAAATGTGTTGTACTACGGATACATTTGAACTTTGATATACCTAAAATATCAACTTCTCCACTTATAATTTATACATAAGTGACTTTTTCCGCATAATCAACAAACTTAAACTATCTTTAACTAATTTAATCATACCTCCCACACAAACCCCATTCTTTATCCATACAAATTCCAAAACGCCCAAAACATTAAACCACAAAAGCAATAACCAAATTACTAATCAAGCGCATTGGGTCCGGTACAGTAACTAACCACATGATTCCATAACCACTGGATCAAATACCGCCGTCGGATTCCGTTAACATTATACGTGGCACCACTAACATCGTTCAACATCTGTCCAGTGTATGAACCACCACCTCCAGTTCCATAAATACCCTCGCAAAGATCCGCTATTTCAACTGGAGCAACCGGGTCGGGTCCTGCGTACCAAGCATTAACCAACGGATTCGTCGCCAGCTCAGCAATCTCATGTGCAATCACACTTATCATCCCATCCACACCAATATCCCCGTTCGGCGATTTCACCGGTTTAATACCAGGGATAAACTCCGGCACGGCGAACGGATACGCGCAAACTCCGGGACAAAACTTAGCAGAGTTTCCAACCCAAGCGTACGGCAACGTGAATCCAACAATCGAAGGGAATGTGAAGTAATGGAATCCACAAACCTGTCCGCAGAAATCCTGAACGTATACATCATCGGCGGTGAGGAGAAGGTAAAGACCACTTCTGGGATTTACCGGCAACGGTCGAGATCTAGAAGTGACGGCGGATTTAATCACGGACTGAATGGATAACCGAGTTAAGGATTTACCGTGGGAATAAAACCGGTCATTTTTCTCTTCACCAAGATGAACCGTACCGGTAATATTAGATCCGGTTTGATCAGTATAAAGCTGTACGGTTTTCCACCAACCGGAGACGGATGGACGTTTGGAATGAACGGCTGAGATTGAATTGATGAACTCTCTGATGATTTTCTTCTGAGATTTCTGCCACGTGCCGTACCAGATGGGATGAACGGTGATGTTGTTGGTGAGAACAGGTCCCATATGGTAACGGAGATGGACGAGATTCGAGGAGCCTTCGAATTTCTTGGAAGCGTCGAATATTTGATCGGAGCCGTTGGTTAGTGAAGGATATGGACGCCATCCGATAACTTGCGCCGGTGATGTTAGGAGGATTGTAAGTAAGGAGAGGCTGAGAATCATTGAAACTGAATGCATGTTTTTTAGAATGAATGGACCGACTTGTTGAAGAGACAAGTGAGTGTCAAGTAGGTGTGATATAATTGTGTATATATAGGAGAAATTTGTTTCGAATTTTAAAGAGAGAGAGAGAGAATAGGAGAGGGGGTTAATGGAGGACAGATGGGTGATGCTGGACAAAGTGGGACCCATTACAAGACATCTTTTACTTCCCCGTTGCGCGGGAAAATCTCATTCGATGCTTCAAGGGTAAATATGTCATCTCATTCGTTGTACTTCATAAAAAAATTGAGAACAAAGATAAACTAAACTGAATATCTACCCCTACAGTCTATGGAGCTCTCTTGAGGACCACAGCGAGGTTTGAAAAAGGATTCTTTGTAAATTTTTATTTATCTTTCTGTTAATTTTTCTGATAACTTCAAAGAAAATCGTGTAGTTGATGTTTTGTTTTTGTCGTGGTGGAACCACTTGAGAGAGAGGATGGTATTGAATTTGGAATATTGTCGCGAAACGAGGGACTAATCACTAAATTGGCGGTTTGTCTCTTTATACTCCAAAAAGATGTTTTTTCTTATGTTTTCAAGATTACTCTCTTCTTTTTCCCTAATCTAGTCTCATTCATAGGTTTATAAAAAAATGTATAGCTGTCATGTGAATCTATCAGTTACCAAATATCATATATCTAATGTATAGTCAGTTCGATACACCCAACTAATACATTGTTTCAGTAAATACTAAGAGCACCTTCATTAGTTATAAACAAAAGGTTCTTAAGTATTTAATAATCAAATTTAATCAAAAAGCAAATGTTTAGAACCCCTAAATATTATTTTGTTAAAACTATCTCCATCAAAGGTTTTTAATTTGGAGTTCTTAAAATAAAATAAAATTAGCATTAATATAAAAGCAATACAAATATTAAACACATTAATTAAACATTAATATTACACATATGATATAAAAACATATAAAAACATAATAAACGATGATATTAATTTGGTCCGAATTTTTGTCATATATGTTCGACCAAGTCCGTTTTGAGTTCCTCATATTTTATTCGATTCCGAACATGATTTCGGTTGGTCATCATATTTCCGAAATTTGTCGTAGTTATAGATATATGGAAGATTTATGAATGAAAAAAGAGTTGAGATTTGATGTATAGGGCTTTGTTACAAATTTAATACATTAAAGTATATTTTTCAAAAACTCGATCAAAGAAAAAAGAGACAAAAAAGTATACGTTCACTTTGCTGAAAGATTGTTACAAAAGAGACAAAAGAAGAAGAAGCAAAAGCACATAAGAAATTTAAAATAAAAAAATGTACAGAAAACACCAATAGTGAGCCCACACGTACAGTTTCTCATAAGGTTTTGAAGTGGCTTAAATGAGAACCGTTTCTCATGCTTTCTCAATTTTTCCCTTTTTTCTGTTTAATGATGTCATAGAAGCCCATTACATGTCCTAATGGACATGGTCTAATACACAAATATGTCCATTTAAAATAAATTATTGAGATGTGTATATTTAAGAGCATCATCAATGGTAAGTTCTTAGATATATGTTCTTAGAAATTAAATAATACTTTTCAATTTTTTAATATTATTTTTAGTTAAGAACCCCTTTAAAAGTTTCTTATATAAGAGACTTTTGAAGGGTTCTTAACCAAAAATAATATTAAAAAATTGAAAAGTATTATTTAATTCCTAAGAACCTCTACTAAGAACTCCCATTGTACATGGCGTAACTTATTTCCAAAGAGATAAAAGATGTCTAACGAGTCTATGCAAAACAAGATACATGATGTATTATATATATATATATATATATATATATATATAAAAGACAGGAGCATGAATAATAACAAAAACATATTTAACTATTTTCTGTAATTCGTAGTTGAAGTTTCCCATGAAGAATATTTAGAATTTCGTTTTTATATTTTTTACATTTTTTTCAAAATTAAAAAACCATCATCCAATAAAGAGAATGATAAGTTAGCTATCTCTTGACCTAGGTATCCTCGGTTCGCTTGCCTCGTTGTCATGGTATGTACCCTCGGTTCTTTGTTGGTGGATTCGATCTTCCGGATCTCTAGGTGTTCAGTCTTCGTTGCTAGTGTTTGTTTTTGCTGGAGCAGTAGCTGTTTGGTCTAGTATGTGTGCATCGAGTAATGCCTTAGGTTTAGCCGTTTTGGGTGTTTTCTCGTTGGTGGTCCCCTCTCGGACTTTCGTCCGGTCTTGCCTCGTCTTTGGTCTCGCTCCGTTGCTAGATTGGTGATTAGTTTGCTAGTCTGCTGATTCTGAAGATGAGTTTGATTCGCTTCTTGTATGTACGCTTTAGGTCAGTGCGAGACCTGCTTAGCTTTGTGTTTCCCATCTAGGCGTTTCAAGGATAAGTATGTCCATCGTCGTTTTTCGGGAGTGTGTCGGGGGTCTCGACTTGTGTTCGTTAGGCCCTTTTCTTGCCGGAATGGGTTTCCAGGAGCATCTATTTGAGAGGTACTCTTCATCCGCTATGGGAGGAATCTGAAGTTTGTTTAAGCTTTTGTGGTGCAAGATTTCAGGGGGATCTTTTCTTGAAGACATTCCTAGTCGGTTGGACTCTAGGCTTTGTTTTTATGGATTGATTGTTTTTTGGTTATGAATCTTTGTATTTCATCATGTTTCCGGGGATGTGATGTATCCGGCGTCTTAATTCACGGAGATATCTCTTCATCCGCCGTCTTAGTTCACGGGAATATCCTTTAATCCGCCGTCTTAGTTTATTCTCTGGTTGTATTTCGGATTTGTATATCCTTTTATTTAATATATTTTCAGTGTGAAAAAAAAAAAGTTAGATATTTCATTTGTCCTCGTCAGCGTAGTCCACTAAATCTGTGAACTTTTCATCTTGGATAGATTTTTAAGAAATTATAATTGAATTGTTAAAAAGAAAATAAAATAGAGAAAAAAGTGAATAAAACCAAAAGAAAACCTGGGAAGGATAAGAGAAATGGGGCCATTTCAATCGCGGAGCCAATTGCGCTTCAATGTACTGAATGTGAATTCACTTATTAAAAATGATTATATAATCTTTATATAAAAAATCCAAAATTAAAATTAAATTATTTTAGTCAGAAAAAAAAGAATCGTACAGCTGAGATTGAAAGCTCTGTCTGAAAGTGGGCCACAAAAGGTTTATAGTTTTGAGCAAATGTGGGTCCAACGGGCTACACTGACGTTACGGTGACAATGAATGACAACTACTGACTCCAGACTGGCGACATCTGGCACATTATGTGGACTTTAATGGTGATGTGGCAGTATCCGCTACTTGTTTAATTTCACACGTCATCAAAGTGTGAAAGAGACTAGCGTTCGCCTGAAAGAGCGCGTGAAGGATACGCTCCGATGAATTGGTGACTTCACTCATCGGTTTTTGTGGTCGTGTTGTGCATTAAATTGGTTTCATAATGTATTTTTATTTTTTTTTTTGTAGGTAGACCTTAGGTGTTTGATATTCTGTTCACGTGCAATGACTATTATGCTATTTTGTTAGTACAAGTTTTCACATTCTAACTATGCACGGATCAAATCGGAATACAAGTTTATACAAAAACAGATCACGAAGATGAAATAAATTTGAAATCGATTCAAATGGTAAATTTAGCATGATTTAAGTTTTTTTTTATAATTCGGGTAAATTCAGTTCAACGGATACCAAAAAATCTAAGATTTGTTTAGGTCAACGGTCTATGAGATCTGATTAATTATGGGGCCATAATAACTATGTTAAAATCTTTAAGTGTTCAAAACAAATGTGATTTTATTTCACGTAATAGAGAATTAAACTTTGAACAATGACATGATTAGTTTTAAGGTGGTTCATAAATTAGTAAAACAAAAAAATAAATAGAATTAAAAGGTCATAAACAAGGTTTGAAGGGTGGTTTATTACTCCAATATAAGACAAAATTTAACCATTTGACCTAGTAAATTATCGTTATACTTATACGGAAAGACATTGTATTTATATTCAAGGTGGTTCACTTGAAATCCACCCTATCTATGTAGATCCGTCATTAAACCTGATAGCACCTCTTACATATGTCCGGACATTTAAGTTTCATTTTCAAACTCGAGTTATGATGGGAGAAGAAACCATTGCAGCTAAAACTATATCATTAGCATAATCACTTATGAACAGATTAATAAGTAATGTCTTAACAAATGAACATTAATAAGTAATGTTTTAACAAATGATAACTTACAAAAGAAAACTACAATCTTGGAATTATTGAATCTCTCTCTTCTCTCTCTTCTTCATCTCGTCCTCGCTGAATTGTACCTCCGCCGCTGGGCCTCCCGCCGGCCCGTGAGCGCCCGCCATGGCCAAGAAAAAGAGCAAGAAACCCCTGGGACCGGTCCCGCCTAGCTTTATCCGGCAAAAGGGTTCCAGCTCCCTCTCGACGGTGGATCGATCCGTCGAGTACGAAAGTGATGCCCCATATGAGGCCTCCTCCGAAGATCCCTCCGACCCAGCCACGCGCGACTCACCTACGGAGCCTGCGAACGAGTCGAAGGAGTTGGACCTCAACGCCTCTCCTCGGAGCTCGGAATCCGATGGATCTGCCTCGGTGGAACAGATCGCTCCGTCTAAGGCCTCTGAAACCCTACCGGAAACTAGCACAGACAAATCTCTCTCGATCATCGCGGTTCCTGTGGCACCATCTCAAGCTAACGATCTGGTTTCAATCTCGCCTGAGAATTTTCCAAATCCTTCGTCATCTCCACCGCAGGAGCTCTCCGCGACGATGAAATCTCCGATCCAGGTAAACTCTGGGAAGGAACACCCACCCCCCTCTTCACCGCCGGATATTTTATTTGTTGCAGGCTTGCAACCTTCTACGGCTCTGATTTCTGCAAATCTGGGTCAAACTTCAACTGCTAAAGCTCCACAGTTCGGTATGAACTCAACAGCTACTTCACCCATAGCTGCTGCAATCAACCCAACGATTCAAGGTATAAATGTGGCTTCTTCCCGTGAACCTTCTTGGGCTGATATTGTTGAGAAATCTGCAAGATTAGAGGTTGAAGGGACACCTGAAACCCATCATACTGGAGCTCCCTTGGTTCATATCCCCATCGAAGACCTTGAGAATGCTATGGAGGAGTTTAAGGACTACCTAGTTGCTCGCTTTCCACAAAGTGTACCAACGATGGGAAGAGTAATAGGGATCATGAATGCTATCTGGGCCAAGCAGGGACCCCGTATCTTCGTTCATAAGCTGGATCAAACTGCCTACCTTCTCAGAGTTGAGAATGAAAAAACAAGGGAGAGTCTTCTGAGTCGTACGGTTTGGAGGTTGGCAGGCGAGCCAATGTACATCTCAAAGTGGAACCCCTCTCTTGGAAACTCTCCAGGACATTTATCTTCAACCCGTGTGGAAGTTGAGTTCCGGAACTTACCGGTAATAATGTTCAGCAACAAAATTCTCCAGAAAATTGCAATCGGAATCGGAAAACCTATATCTCTGTCCCCTGAGACAGAGAGAAAAGAGAACCTTGAGACTGCGAAGGTTGTGATTGAGATTGATCTAAATAAGCCCCTCCCTGACACTGTTGTTTCTTGCTGCCCCGATGGATCAGAGATTGAGATTAGCGTCTCATATCCGTGGCTTCCACCAAAGTGCACCCATTGCAACGTATTTGGCCATGATAGTGCACACTGCCCAATCCTGCATCCTCGTCATATCTTTGTTAGAGTTGATTCAAAAGCAAACGAGTCTCGTCGATCTCGCCGTTCTCGCAGTCGCAATAAAAGATCACGCAGCCGCACTAAGCAATCACATGCATCTCGGCCAAGATCTCAGATATGGGTTCACAAGCGTACAATACCGGAAAATTTGGAGACACCGCTTACTCACAATGAGGATAATACCGATAACCATATATCTAATCTTGTAGAAGATCGGACGAAGGCTAGGCAGATCTCTTCAGTTGAAAGCGCCTCCGCAACTACCCCTTCTCATGGGGAGACCGATCATGACAGCTCTTCGGGAGATCCTGGTAACACACCCCCTCCCTTATGCCCAGCGGAGGAATGTGCCGACCCAAGTGGATGTTCGGTTGATGCAGTTGTTCAAATTGATGCGAATGCTGATGAATCTACTTCTATGGCAGGAGGAAGAAGTGGGGGAACCCGTTCTCCCACCTCTGCCTAACTATCTATCATCTATCCCCATGTATTTTTGCTGGAATGTAAGGGGTCTAAATAGTACTATTAGACAGTCATCAATAAGGCAGTGGATTACAAACCACCGGCCATTTTTTGGAGCATTCTTAGAAACGCATCTACTACCGAGTAATTTGGAGAGAGTCCAGCGAGCTATTCCGAGAGGATGGAGATATATGGGAAATGGAGAGGTTTGTGCATCAGAGCGGATAGTGGTGGTTTGGGATCCTAGGGTCTCTCTTCTTTGTTACAAGAAAACTGCACAAACAATGACGTGTGGTATCTTCTTTCAATCGACTGGTACCTCTTTTACAATAACTTTTGCTTATGGGATGAATCTGGCTACTGAGAGGAAAGATCTATGGGATGAGCTTATGAGTTTACAATTGGTGGCTACATTATCTTCTACGTCTTGGATGGTCTTGGGAGACCTAAATCAGATTCTGAGGTCCACGCATCACTCTGCTTTTGGTTCAGGAACAGTGGATATGACAGGAGTTGGGGACGCCTCAGAGGCTATGCAGACAGTAGGCCTTTGTGAACTGCCACTTAAAGGCCTCAATTATTCATGGTGGAATAAACGAACAGACAATCCAATTGCAAAACGTATAGATCATGCTCTAGTCAATGGGGAGTGGATCTTAAACTTCCCGCAGGCATTTGCGGAGCTCCTCAATCCGCAACAGTCTGACCATACGCCCATTCTAGTCATTATGCCTGGTTGCCTTCCGCATAGAAACATCCCTTTTCGCTTCTTCGTCCACTTGATTGATCATCCGGAGTACAAACCAACTGTTGAGAACTCGTGGGCGAACACGACATTTGTCGGCTCGAAGCAGTTTTGCTTGGTGAAGAAGATGCGCAGTCTCAAAGGTCCCCTCCGTTTACTAAATAAAACAAATTATAGTGGCCTTTCTCAACGTGTTAAAGACCAAGGACGAAAGGTGGGATTGATTCACAGTGAGCTCCTTATGAACCCATCTCCGGCCCTTGCACAAACTGAAAGAGCAGAGTTTGCTTCTTGGACTCATCTTAGAATTGCGGAAGAAAAGTTCTACAAGAAGAAAGCAAGAGTGAGATGGCTTAAACTGGGTGATAGAAACACCTCTTTCTTCCACAAATCCGTTCTTTCCCATCAAGCAAGGAACCATATCCACTTCCTAACTGACTCCTCTGGTCGACGCTTAGTAGAGCCAAGGGATCAGAAGCTGCACATTATTGACTATTTCTCCGGCATCCTAGGCTCAGCTTCACCTGTGACGCATGGTATTGATATTTTTACTGAATGTCAGGAACTCCACCCTTTCCGATGCTCAGAGCAGCTACGCGAGACCCTAACAGCTACTTTCTCGCCAACAGATATTCGAGATGCGCTTTTCAGTCTACCGCTTGATAAATGTCCAGGGCCGGATGGGTTTTCTGCGGAATTTTACCGCCAATCTTGGGACATTGTGGGGACCGATTTCATTCAGGCAGTGACAGAATTCTTCACCACTGGACGACTTCTTAAGGATATAAACGTCACAGCTATTGTACTGATCCCAAAGACAGATGGAGTTTCAAAGCTCCAAGATTTCAGGCCAATAAGCTGCTGCAACACGATATATAAAGTGATCTCCAAACTGTTAGCCAACCGTTTAAAGCCTGTGCTCAAAGAGTGTGTCTTGCCGAATCAAGCGGCTTTCCTCTCAGGCAGATGCCTAGGTGAGAATGTCTTGCTAGCGTCGGAACTGATTCGAGATTTACATAAGCCAGCGGCAGAAAAAAGCTCAATTCTTAAGATTGATATCCGCAAGGCTTTTGATACGGTCAAGTGGGATTTCGTCGTAGATTTACTTCGTGCGCTGAATTTCCCGCCAATCTTCATTGCGTGGATCGTGGAGTGTGTTACCTCTGTCTCTTATTCCGTCATGTTCAATGGTGAATTGGTGGGTTATTTTCAGGGGAGGAAAGGCATTCGTCAAGGAGATGCACTATCACCATATATCTTCATCCTCGTAATGGATATTCTATCCAGGCTGCTAAATGAGGGGGTTTCTGAAAATGCTATTACTCCACATCCAAAATGCAATGAGCCGCTCATTACCTCTCTAGCTTTTGCTGATGATCTGCTAATTTTTGCGGATGGCTCTCATACATCCTTGCTTGGTATCCTCGCGAGATTAAACAAGTTTGGTGATTTATCAGGACTGAAAATAAATCCACAGAAATCGGACTTATATCTTTCGGGATCATTGCAAGCGGACTCTCAAAGCCTGAGCAACTTGATTGGAATTCGATTGGGAACCCTCCCTACCAGATATCTCGGGCTTCCTCTTAATTCAATCAAGTTAAACCTCAATGGTCTTCAACCGTTTCTAGAACGAATCAGGTGCAAACTAAGCTCATGGACAGTAAAGTTTCTATCTTATGCAGGAAAGATCCAGCTTGTTACATCAGTCATCTATGGCATGGTTTACTTCTGGAGCCAAGTCTTCGTTTTACCCAAGAAATTCTATGCTCGGGTTGACTCTTATTGTGCATCTTTCCTTTGGAAGAACTCGACAAACACAGCAGTCGGGGCGCGAGTTGCATGGACTGATATCTGCAAGCCAAAACAAGAAGGGGGGCTTGGATTGAGGAAATTTTTGGATATGCAGATCGTTTTTAGATTGAAGCTTATCTGGATCCTATTCTCTAGAGCCGAATCATTATGGGTGGCCTGGACTAAGAACAACATTTTTTGCGGGAAAAGTTTCTGGTGTATAGAGGTATCACCGAGGTTTTCTTGGATCGTCAATCAGATGCTCAAGATTAAGGACATGGCTTCCACCTACCTCAAATGTGATTTACAAGACGGCAATTCGGCATCTTTCTGGATGGATGACTGGAACCCTATGGGTCCTCTGATTCACTCTTTCTCAGCTTTGGGACCGAGGCAGCTGCGAATCCCTCTAACAGCAACAGTCTCCGCTGCAGTGGATAATGACAACTGGATATTCAATGCCGCAAGATCACCTCAAGCGGAGCAACTCTTAATGCATTTAACGGCAATTTCTCCACCGCATCAATCGAGAGGACCAGACACATTTCGCTGGAAGTGGTCAACGGATGAATATCGTCCCAATTTCTCTTCGGCAAGAACTTGGGAAAGCATTCGTGCTCAATCTCCTTCTGTCCACTGGTATCGTGTCGTTTGGTTCAAAGAGGCGATCCCTAGCCACGCCTTCATTCACTGGCTAACACTGCTTAATAGACTGCCAACCAGAGATAGATTGATATCATGGGGCCTCTTGGCTTCACCCCTGTGTATTTTATGTCAATCAGGGATGGAAACACACGATCATTTGTTTTTTGATTGCAGCTACTCACAAGTTGTTTGGCAATTCTTCGCCTCACGAATTGCGCAGGGTGCGCCATCGACTCATCATCAGGTTGCTACTTGGATCCTATCCCACCCATCGCCGATTCCGAGAATGACCAAAACAGTACTAAAGCTTGTGTCCCAAAGCTTGATTTATCTTCTCTGGCGAGAAAGGAACCAAAGGATATTCACAACGGAGCCTCACGCTAATCCTCTCCAAATGAAGCATAGTCTCGACAAAATAATCAGAGCACGACTGATATCGATCCCACCGAAACCCCAACTCAGCTCTCAATCTCTCTTGCAAACTTATTTCGGTTATATCACTCATATCGAGTAGTTGTATCTATTATTGATCTACCTGTCCAGCTTGTTTGGTTTGTTGACAGGGCACAATTCTCCTATGGAGCTTGTTAGCTGCTGCTGTTTGTAGAAACTCTCTTCTTGTTTTTGTTTATTTATATTATTCACCTATTACCAAAAAAAAACATAATAAAATTCTAGCCCACAAAAATATCTCAAACAAGATTCCTACCAAAGGAAAATATCAAAAATAAGAAATAGTGGATTCGTTGAATATAGTGTGAGAAACCGTTTGGTCTTTGCATGTACTATAACCAACTGTTGAATTTTAACTTGATGATTGATTTTTTTTCTTTTTTAAAAGTTATTTACTATTTATTTTCGAACTTTATGTCATAAATGTTGGGATCAATAATTTAAGGTGACAGAGTCGTGACTAGTGAGACCCACTTGAGTGATTATTACAGCTCGGGTGAAAACGAGTGAAAGCACATCACATTTATTTATTTTAAAAACTGCTCATACATAATGTATTTACTACATACAAATTTATAATATCTTTTTTGTCTAAACTTTGATGTATTTATTCTAATATATGTCCAAATTCTAATTTACACATATGAATGATTGATAACATTACAAAATGTTATGTTTGTTTTAATTTATAAAATTATTTGTATTTTATTTCGCTTTTAGTTGATTACCATTTTTTTTTTTTTTTTTTTTTTAACCCGGGGATCCCACCCCCCCCCACAGGGCAGGGGGCCCCGNCGGTCAGACTAACCCCGGAGCCGAGGATCAGAGCGGGTAAATCTCCAACCGAAGTTGCGAATCCTCTCCCAACGTGAATCGAACCCGGGTGGCGGAAGTTACAGCTGTAACCCCTTTACCACCTGAGCCAATTGATTACCATTTTTAATTTGCGATACTTGAGATTGATAGTTTTCCAATCAACTTCTTCTCCTTTTTAAAGTGAAACAGTTGAGATTAATCATTATTCATCAATCATCAATCACTAATACACATACAAACTCAAACAAAATCTTCAAAAACATATTACAAAATCTTATTATGATGGGAGCTTGAAACACTCGACATCGTTTTTCATCACTACATACAAAGATGAAGTATACCATTAGTATTACTCATCTCCATAGCAAATGGTTTCCACACTTACTTGGATCACAATATAAAGATATGTTGGATACACATCAGATTAGTCTTTGAATTTTGAAAATAGACACTTTTAAAATAACATATTTCAACATACCAATGACTGCACAGTTTATGCTTGTGCATCTGGTACATTTGAAACCTTTTGTTGTTAAGTTGAAGTATTTTTTCGTAGTTATCTTATTATTTTATTGTAGTTATTTTTCCATATCTCTCTTATTATTTAGGGGGATTTTGATAAATACACCAAAAACTTTTAAAAATTTGAAAAATACATCAAATTTAAATTAAATTTGTAAAATACCTATTTTATACAATAAATTACGAAAATACCCTTAATATTTTTTAAAATAATAATAAATAAAAGTCTTCTAACTAATCTATCTTAAAATTCTCAAAAAATCTCGTTACTTTTTCTTAAAACAGAAAACAAAAAATTAAATATGAATTTAATAGTAAACGGAAATTTATTTATATC
>OVAU01001428.1:3136-14914 GCA_900406315.1 Biscutella laevigata subsp. laevigata
GATAAACCTTTGAAAAACCGAAAAACCCGAAAAATCCGAAAAATCCGCAAAAAAATCCAAAAAATCCGAAAAAATCCAAAAAAACAAAAAATATCCGAAAAATCCGATCTGTATCCCATCCGAATTAGATCCGAATTGATCCGAAAAATATTTCGGATATTTTTCGGATCCAACTTCAATATCCGATATCCGATCCGAACCGACGAAATCCGAACCGAAACCGAACCGAAATTAGTTCGGATCGCATATGGATCTTAAATCCCATATCCGAAAAATCTGAAATCCGAAATATCCGATCCGTATCCGATCCGGTATCCGAAATCCCACCCCTAGGTGAGAGTGTGGACGCAGAGTCAAAACTGACCACGTAGCAGTTGGAAACTCCATTAATTAATGATCAAGAAGAAGTTTACATTTATATTATAATAATCGATGATGAAACTCGTGAAATGTTTTAAACAAAATCTCCATATTATAATATAACAACATGCACACTATAAAAACATTTTATTGATTTCATCACAATATTTAATCTGATAGTATTATTTATACTTCCGGACTCATGATTCAGCTCTCACACTTTCATAATTTAGAAAAGAAAAAGAAATTATAGTTTAGCATAGACCATCTCCAATGACACCCTCCGTTTTACACTCTAAAAATAGAATTCTCTAAAAATAAAAAGGGGATTTGCTCCAATGGTCACCTCTATTTTACACTCTAAAATAATATAGCTACTGTTATTTTTCAATCTAATCTTTTACTCTTAAATTTGACAAATTTAATCCAATAATTTATTTAGACAACAGAATTTCCAAGATTACTAGAATATGTATTCTAGATATGAATTTGATATGATAACATATTAAAATCAAATTATATAATTTTGTTTAAGGATTAAAATGATAACATATTAAAATAAAGGGACCACTTTATAATAAAAAGTTACTCTCTATAAATAGAGAAGTGCACAGTAGTTCTCAAAATATAGAGAACTACTGTTCATTTCTCTAGTTTTAGAGAGTAAAATAGAGTATCATTGGAAAGAGTTTTTCTCCAAATATAGAGTTTAGAAAGTAAAATAGAGAAGGGTTGGAGATGCTCTTAGTCTTTGACAAAAAAATCTGATTCGAATGGATCCAATTGAAACCGCGAGAATCAAAACTAAACCAAATATCATAAAATAATTGAATGGACAATATTTGAACTATCTATAGATATTGGTCTGGTTTGGTTAATAACCGAAAACTGAATGCATATACGGAAAAATATCCATAATATTGAACCAAAATCGAATAGAACCGATTTGAATATTTAGGATGCAAAAACCGAACCAATTTCAATGCAAATGATCTAATATATCCAAAAATTGAATGTATCATACCAAAATCGAATTGAATACTTGATTTTATTGTATCTTAGTATATTTCAAAAAATTCTTTTCAGTTCAGACCAAATTGAAAATTTTACCGAATAAATATCGAACCACAACAAAACCAAACTGAAATTATTTCGGATTCTATATGGATAACAAAATCAATATCAGGAAATTGAATGGATTTGATTATTTCAACTGTATTTTAATCCCGACACTTGCCGCGTAAATTTTTCCAACGACCGTTGACTTTTCAACTCTCTCCTCACAAACTCTGTATATATAAATGCATACACTCTCTGTGAGAAAGAAAGAGTCAAACTAAAGAATGGCGAAAAGTAGATCTTTGATTTTGGTAACACTACTTTTGATCTCCATCTCTCTGTCGACATCTAGCAGGATCTTACCCAGAGAGTTTCTTCCGGATATCGATAGCGTCATCTTCTCCGGAGAGATCCCTTCTGATTCCAAGTCGATGATTGGTTGTGAAGGCGAGAAGATCAAGACGGAATATTCTTTTATTCCAGAAGTAGTCACCGGCAAATTCGGCTCCTTGGTGTTGAATGCTCTTCCGAAAGGAGGTAGTCCGGCGTCTGGACCCAGCAAGAAAAGTCATGACGTCAAGACTTAGAACTCTTCTTTGCCTGGTCTTGTTGACTTTTCTTTTAGCATTTGATTATACGTTTTGAATATTATATTTTTGTAAATGTTACATGTATTACAGAAATTACTGTAGAATTTTAGAATCCATTAGATTTTTGTTTTAGTGTTTCAACTGAAAAGACCAAAAATGTAAATATATTAATTTTTATTTTCTGAAAAAAAAACAAAAATTTTACGAAGAATTACTCAAAATTATATTGGTAACAAGTGTCGTTAGTCCAATGACTTGAAAATATTTGTCTAATAGATTGATTTTTATGGTTCGTATTAATTGATAATAAAAAGAATTAAAATTCATTTATTTATTTTAAAATTTATAAATTCACACTAATAAATCAAAATATTAAAAGACACGAAAATACATCAAAATCATAATCCATCATAATTCATTAAGTTCAATACAAATCTTTTATACTAGTTAAAATCAACATACATCAAAATAGATAGAAATCTTAGTTCAATAACCCCTTAAATTGTCATCTTGTATCAGTTAATCAAAAACAAGCTGATTAATATTCATAAAAACGACCAAAAACTCTTTTAACAACAATAGAAACAAATTTTATTGATCTGAAACTTTTATTTTGTAACACAACGTACTCATTGTAACCACACAGAACTCAAAAACCAAAAGGAACACTGTAAGTTGTTTCAGACAACCTTTATAACAAATACAAAACCAAGCTGAAACTGGTTCCTCTTGTTATGCTTCGATTCACTTACATTCCTTCTCATAAACTTCACTTGCATATTTCCAGTTTATCACTTTCCACACATTCTTCAGATAATCTGGCCTCACATTCTTGTACTGCAACAGATCAAATGAGTTGATTAAAGCTTAATCTTATTAGCCAACCCTATGAGTCTTTGTTTTCACATACCTGCAAGTAGTAGGCATGCTCCCAAACATCTATACCCACCAGAGGAACCAAACTTCCTCCCTTTGTCACTAGAGGATCCTGTGACCAAACAATGCCTTCTTGTTTATTACCATCAAACTCACACATACTTAAGAATGTCAAGCTCAACTCTTTTGAACAAATCGATAAAGTACCTGATTGGCAGTTGTGTCAACCACAAGCTTGTTAAGTTCTTTGTCTAGACCGAGCCACTGAGTGAATCAAAAGAAGAAGAAAAACAAAGTAACAGATGAGTAAAGCACCATAGTCAATAATGTGACCCAAGAACATTGAAAGGTGAAACTAGACTACTAACCACCCATCCTGAGCCTTGTAAAGCAGCACCTTCGGCATTCATCTTTTTCACCAAACCTTCGAGTGAGCCAAAGTGAGTGTCGATGGCGCTGCCAAGTGATCCCTTTGGTGGCTCTCCACCACCTTGCTGTCGTATGTCAAAAACAAACCATCAAGTCCAGTACAATCCAAAGGAAGAATTAGACATGCTCAAAACACAAGCTTACATTGACAGGAGCAAGGTTCTTCCAGAAGATCGAGTGGTTAACATGACCTGCAAATTAGAATTAGATCCGATGAGTTTCATTATCTAGCACAAAAACCTCAATACAATTTTTCCTGAACATCTTTCAATCAATATAGCAGGTTTCCATCTAAAGACACATCAAGCCAATGAATTCTAAGCCAGTTAGTGTTACTGAAGAAACTAAGACTAAATTCAGCACCATTAATCATAACATTCATATCTCAAAATGTCAAAACCCAATAGTTCTATCAACTAAGAGTGCTATAAATTTCATCCAATACTAAAATCCATCCAAGCAACGATCTAACACATACCAAACGAAATCGAGCTCAACAAAATCGAGATCGAAAAATAGAAAGTCGATACGAAAGAAAGAAAATTCAAAGAGACCTCCGCCGTTGAACTTGATGGCGCTTTGCAATTTGACGACAGTGGAAGCATCTCCCTTGTTAACAGCCTGATCAAGCTGCTCGAGAGCATTATTATAGTTAGTAACGTATGCCTGGTGATGCTTCTGGTGGTGAATCTTCATGATCTCACCGCTAATCGCCGGCTCCAATGCGCCATAATCGTAAGGAAGATCAGGAAGCGTAAAGGTCTGGATTCCTCTGAATCCCAAAAACCTCGAGGATGTCTCCTTAAAACCGGCTAGGGTTTTTCTAGTCGCTACAGAACGAATCGCCATTGTTGAGAGATACAGTGAAAGAGAGAGAGTTTGTGGTCGACCAAAATGAGAATCTGTCGGGAATGATAAAGCCACTGCCTGTCACTTAGAGATAAAGTAACAGCTTACCACATAGACACGTTAGCTATTATGGGCCGCTATTTGACTAGCCCAATGATTTTTGTGATTTGATGATCCATATCACATAGTTGAAGAGAAGAATAGTGATGGTGATTTTCATCGGATAAATAGCAAGAAATGACCATACGTGAGCTGTGTGCACTTGTGATTATATGAAGATGTTGTGATCTGATCCATACACGTGCACTTGTGATTGTGATCTGATCCATACACGTGCGCTTGTGATTGTCAACGATATTTTTTGTATTTTTACTTTAATTTTTGTGAGATAATAATCATAGATAATATATCATATACTGAGATGAAGAATCAAGAAATGAGGAGCGTCTATAGCTTAACTGGTTTGGTTGTGGTTGTCACTCTTCATCAGGTCGCGAGTTCGATTCACAGTAGCTGCAATTTGCAGCAAATGACTAGTGGAACCGGTTTGTGGCCTACAAAAAGGCGAGTGGGACCTACCTTGTGGCCCACATTTAAAAAAAACAAAAAAGAAGAAGCAGGGTTCTTAAATGTTATTTTGGTTATTAAAACTCAAATAAAAATAAGAATTGAATAAAATGTTAAGAATCGGATCGAGAAAAATTTGCTTGGATCTTAGGAAGATGATTGAAGACTCGATGGACTAATCAACCTTTCAAATAGATTTGAACCAATTTTTAGTTGTGGTAGTTTTATTTTAACTTAAAATTGGGGTTTTATCGCTTAATCTAAATACTCATGTGCCAACGGCCTAGCTAAAACAACAAGGGCATATAAACTTATATTTTGTATGTCACGAGTCACGACCCATCGTTTGAAAAAAAGCGACAGACTCATGACAACCGATCAAACTTGATTAATATATGAAGTTTTTGGTGTATAAATGAAGTTCAACTAGAGATAGAGTACTAACAAGATGATTGAAGACTTGATGAACTGTCAACTTTTCAAGTAGAACTGATTTAGTTTTCATAGTTTCTTTATAATCTTTAAATTATTTTTTATCAAGTGTAATCTAAATGCTTATATTGTGTAAAATGAAATAATTTTTTCCCATGTAAGGCACGACCTATCGGTAGAAATGGGCCACCAGACCATAACAACCGATTAAAATTGAGTAATAAATGGAGTTTTTGGTGAAATAATAAAATGGATTTCATCTGGATATCGAAGTTCAAGCTGTTGTGGATTTCATCTAGAGGGAAAGGAATTCATGGCTTCATGGCGGCCTCATGACCTTCCGGACAAGCTTCTCAAGCTCTTTCGCGGTATTGTTAAGAACTTGATAAAATCTCTTCCTCAAACCTCGGCGAACCGGTTTCAACTATTTTGATTAGTTTCACAAACTCTCTTCCGATAGTGGGAAGAGGGTAAACCTATACTCTTTTCCTTTAACTGATTTTTCACTAAATTTTCTAGTTAAAGGTTTTTAACAAAGTAGATTTCCTCACCTATTTTTCCTCCATTGTTGCCCACCTCTAAGCTTCTTTCGATCTCAACCTATTTCTCTCATTTTCCTTTGTTATCACTGTCTTTCTTATTTTTTTTTTAACTCAGAGGATCCTATATTGATACCAAGAGAGATACAAAGATTTAAACCGAAACTAAAAACGGCGATTAAACACTAATCATGTGATCAAAACCGGCGGTTAACAAAAAAGACCACGAGAGTCAAACAAAACATCATGAAACAATCTAAAACAGACACATAAAGCTAATATTCAGATGCGGGGAAGATAAACCGAGGATGGATATAGAGATTGAACCACTGACTTTCTTATTCTATTGTGCAAGAGTTTTACTCAAACTTTTATAAAATAATTAATTCTTTTTTTACAAATTTAACATCACAAAAAGAAATAGTAATAACAAAATGGAAAATGTGTAAATGTATTCACTTATTATTAGCCAAAAAAACCACAAGATTTGATTTTTTTTTCAGATTTCAAAGAGAAGAAAAAATAGGCAAACCAGGCAAACCAGCTCCAGAATCAACAACATAAGTATTCCCAGAAACATACCGAGAAGAATCATGAACAAGATAACGAACTAAAGAAGTAAGTCCAGGATCCACCGATTGTTGCACTTTTAACGGTACAGTCCTCTCAGTCACATTCTTAAGCCACTTTTTCTCCATAAGACCTTGTGTAATCTCTGACTTAAACAACCCTGGAGCAATCGAATTCACTCTGATCTTATAAACACCTAACTCAATAGCCATTATCCTCGTCATTATATCAACACTACCTTTAGTACAAGCATACGCTACTCCATTAGGTAATATCCCACGTTGAAGTCCAGCTAGTGATGATATGTTTATGATTGAACCGGTGAGTTTAGCGTTAACCATTAGAATGGAAATGTGTTTTGAGATTAACCAAGGTCCGGTTAAGTTTGTTTTGAAAACGTTTTCCCATTCTTTTTCACATAATTCCAAACTTGATTTCACTGTTCCTCTTATTCCTGCATTTAGGGGTGGACAAATTAACCAAAATCGAACCGAAACCGACCGAAAAAAAAGAGACTGAATTTGAACCAAAACCAGGAAAAAAACTGAATAGATAGTAAATTTCACTATCCAAATAACCGAAACCGCACCGAAAAATAATGGATATCCGAAAAATCGAACATAAGCATAAATATTGAATATTTGTTTGTATTTTTAAATATTTGCTATATTTTTTTAGATATTTAATATTTTTTAATGTTTTATTCTCAATTTATGTTTATTTATGAGAAAATTTTGAATAATTATTACTGTTTTTTAGTTTTAAATATTTAATTTTTAATTATTAATATTAAGTTTTATATATTTAATATAGTTTTCGGATATTCGAACCCGTTTACATCCGAACTGAATCCGAACCAAAACTAAAAACTAACCGAATGGTTTCCATAAAAACCGATATCTAAATGGTTATTACTCGAACCCGAATTGATCTCCGAACGTCCATCCCTACCTGCATTGTTGATTAACACATCGATTTTGCCGAAGATTTCCCAAGCTTGTTTGACTGTTTTTTGAATTGTGGTTGCGTTTGACGAAACGTCTAGCTCTAAAGCTACGGCTTGGATTCTGGTCTTGTTGATTTGAGAGCAAAGAGATTTGAGACGATCTATACGACGAGCTGCAGCGATTATCTTACAGCCGGCTTTGCTTAAATCAAGACAAATCTCTCTACCTATACCAGAGGAAGCTCCTGTCACAAGAATCACTTTGTCTTTAAGCTCACACCATGGCTCCATTTGCTTCAAGACCTTCAAGATAACACAAATCAAATTAAATTTGGAGAAATCATCACTACAAAAGAGAAGAAGTCACTTACAGTTTGATGTTTACTCATTGTGATCTCTGTGTGTTCGATGGAGAAAGAGAAGCGCATAAACAGAGTTTATATATAAAGCCTTCTCATGTCTAAACGACAGTTTAACGTGACAATTAATTAAGTCTATAAACTGATTCGTATCCACTCAATTATTTAGGTCTCATGATTTTACCATTATTATATTCCCAAAAGAAATCGGTTTAGTGTAATTAATTAAAGTTTAACGTGTTAAATTCTCGGTTTTAAAAAAAATTAGAATATTTAATTAATAGAAAATAGTTGAACAGAAATCTGAATTGATCCGAAATATCAAGAATTATTTTATGAAATTATAAAATTTCAATAATTTTTAAATAATTGAATTTACTAATATTTGAACCTAATTCAAAATTTAATCGGTTTAATTTAATCGATTTACATAGACACACTGTGATTATTATAACAGAACAAACTGATCTAGGGATTAGTATTCCAAGTAATGTTTTTTTTTTTGATTAATTTATTATATTCTGGAAATGACGACGAATCGATGATGATGAAAGTAAAATCGTAAAAAGAAATGAAGAAAAGTTGACTAGAATCGGAGATTCAAGATGTTGAATATCGATGCATGTGAAAGCCACGGCTAGATTCTGTTTGGTCAGTCGTCTTCTTTCTCCGATTTTTAGTTCCCAAAATCAGAGATCGCATATTTAAGGCGAGGCCTTTCAATTTCATCGAAATTGTCTCCGGAAGTCGGAGAATTTGGTTATAATCGCCGTATTGGAATCTCTTAGATGGACTATTCAAGTGAGGGTGATGGCGATGGAAGAAATGAAGGAAGATCCTCATCGGAATATCGATTGTTGGGTCGGCAAGTTACGGTTCATCAGTTTATGGGCGGTGGAAAAGGTGAGTTTTTTTTTCATTTGGATAGTTTCCAATGAGAATTTTCCGGATTTAATTACCCTGGAATGGTTGGAGATGGTACTTTAGAAACTTAGGGTTTTGTGATTTTGCTGGGCAATGCATTTTCCTATTCTGAGTTTTAGCGTAGATGATACTAGAACAGTTAAGGTTTCTTAGATGGAAGATTTGGCAGGTTCAAATTAGGTTAACGTTTGATCTTGAATCAGAACTAGATGGGGTGCGTTTGCTCTGACCAAGAAAAGCGTGATAAGGATGAGCAAATAGCGACTGTGTGTGAAGTGACTAAACCATTAATACGTATGGCTTTTGTTCATATCTGCAGCTGCTGACTTACTCTTATGGAGGAGACGGCATCTTTCTTTAGCCGTTATCATTCTATCGACTGTAGCTTGGCTTATATTCGAGTTTTCTGGATTGCCTTTCTTATCTGTTTCTTCAGATGTCTTACTGATTGGGATCATAATATCATTCGTGCATGCTCGGGTTTCAGCTTATAGGAATAGGTGCTCACTACTTCTCAACAGTCTAGTCTTTTTCGTATTTTTGTATGACTGATGATCTTCTCTTTATAAGCAGACAGGCGGATTCATTACCAGAGCTTGTTTTATCAGAGGAAATGGTGAATAGTGCTGCAGCTTCTTTCCGTATAAAACTCAATCACTTGCTTGTAATGGCTCATAATGTTACAGTTGGCAATGATTTTCGTCTCTTCTTCAAGGTTATAAAGCAAACCTTTTTATGACATTCACAATGATACTATTGATTCACAAGTTTGTCTTTTAAATTAGATGGAATCGTTGACAAACAAAAAAAATTAGATTGAATCTGAACAATTGTTCTTGATGTTGCAGGTGGTGATTTGTCTGTGGCTTCTTTCTGCTATTGGTTGCTATATTTCTTTCTGCACTCTTGTTTATATAGGTTAGTAACTTGAGTCAGTGACAATTCTGTTTAAAACTCGGTGAATTTATGTGAAGCTTATTACTCTCCTTTTTGTGTTATGGTGTGGACAGGGACCATTCTATCTGTAACAATACCAGCTTTGTACAGCAAGTATCAAAGCAAAGTAGACAAGTGTTGTGGGATGATTCACAGGCGGTTGTCTCATCATTACAAGTTAGTGGATGAAAGTGTTATAAGCAGACTTACTTGGAGCTTATCCAAGGATAAAGATTCATGAGCTTACTCTTGTTGAATCTGTAATTGGTTTTCTTCTTATTTCAGCCATGTGTAATGTAACTAAGAGATGATACTCAGGTTGAATATAAGATGGTTACTTTGTTTCAACTAAATTAACTGTAACAGTGGCTGTATCATGAAAGATTCACATTAGAAACATTCAACGACTCAGTTGATCCGACAAGGAAGTTTCCAACATGATTTCTTATGAAAAATTAGCTTCAAGTGCAAGGCATTAGAAAGAGAGTGACTTGATGATGATGCTGTCAGAATCTGTGCTCCAATTTCCCTTGTTCCTGGAAGTGCTGAGCATACCTGTATTATTCATTTGTGTATTTGAAGATTATTTAGTAGAGACCAAATTCAGATATGAACCAATGTTAAAAGGAATTCTAGAGTTTGCTACTCATATTTCCATGGTGGTTCTAGTACATGCTTAAATACACTTTCTAAACCTAACTTGTATCATTTCACATTCACAATTGTTCTATGGCCCGCAACTAAACAAAAGTCATGGCATCGAAAACGATTTGATGAACCGGAACCAGACCGAAGAACAATCACAATCTCAGTTTCTCTTAAGATGCTTCTACAAATCGATGAAGACAAGGATAGAGAGAGAGAGAGAGAGTGTGTTGCTTGTAGCTTTCTTGAAGTTTCCGTTTTGTGAACTCAAACCTAGCGTCCGTGTCTATCACTTTGAGTTTCTGATTAGCCACAAACCACAGAGAGACAATAGCTATTACAACCATATAAAAGGAATCAAACATTCAAGCTCAGTGGCTGAGTGCTTCATAGGGTCTCATATGTTTATAGACCTTGAGAGAGTTCAAATCCACTGGCTTCAGGTGCAAAGATATCAAAATCATGAGGAGGAGAAGGAAACATGTCTTCTTCATCAGTCAAAGAAAAGTTTGTATAATTCATATAAAAGATTGTTCGATATAAAAAAATGTAGATTTTTAAATAATATCTTTTATATTTGAGAAAATATAAATACGACAAATTTGGTAAGGGTCAATTATTTACCATAAATATATTTTATTTATGATAATTTGTTAAAATTTAATGAAAGTTGAAGTTAAATTTGTGTATTTGTTTTAGTCTAGTTTTGTTTAGAATAATCAGTTAAATCATTTAAAATCCAAATTTTATAAATCAAAAATTGAATAACATGTGTTTTTACATTTTATCAAAATACACTAATTAAATATCAACCCAATAACAATGAATTTTAAATATCACCCCTGATTTTCTTATTTTATGGTTAATAAATTGATAATTTGAGAAAACCATAATTAAACAAGCAATGTGTTTTCAGACAGAGAAACAATGGGATCTTCACATTCAAAGCTCTGATGTTATCAACATTAAATGAAATATTTCAATACTTCAAAACCAAACACATGTCATAGTCTAAATAATCGTGTCAAAATTACGTCTTAATTTCAAAAGCATTATTGTTCATGGTCCCACGGATATGTATGAGTGTAATTGGTTATTTAGTATAATTGTTATTATTACTACCTCGATGGTTGTTTTAAGTTTTTATTTTTGTTTCATTTTAAATGATGTCTCGATTTTTAATATAAAAATTTAAAGCCAAAACTCATTAATATTATGCAGTATAATTTTTGATTGGTTAAAATTGATAAAATTAATGATGTTTTTATGAAATAAAATAAATTAAATGATGTTTTTGTGTTTTATTAATCAACGTGAAAAAACTTTAAAATTCAAATATTGTGTTTTATTAGCTTTGTAATTTTTTTTTTGTCAGATTATTAGTTTTTTATTATTCCACTAAATTTATGGTTAGTTTCGTGGTTTGAGATATCTCTTTGACTGTTCTTCTTCAGCTCCCGCAAATATCTAAGTACTTGAAAAACTAATACATGTCGTAATCCAATGACTAATTTTAAAAAATCTCAGTTAATACATTTTGTGTCCTTGTCTCAGTTAATACATTTATACCAAATTATGTCATGCTATTACTATCATTTAAGTCACACCTAGTCATACAAAAATATACCGACTTCAACACTAGACTTCGTGAATATTAAAAAAACTAGATTAGGACCCGGGCCATGCCCGGATTTAAT